>CM020186.1:1605768-1643307 GCA_009805545.1 Oryza longistaminata
CCGGCCTGCCTCGTTGTGACCGAGCTCCGCTGCTCGCCCACCTTGTTCACGTGCCCGCAGCAACCACCAGATCCACCCCGCGCATCTCGCCGACATCAGGTCCGCCGCTCGCGAGTCACTCCTCCATAAGATCTGCCTCCCTTACATCTTGTCACCACCGGATCCGTCGTCTGCACCCGAGCCACTGCTAAATCTCCCGCATGTGCCGTGGATCAGCCAACCACACCCAGAGCTCTGCTGCTGGATCCACTGCGTGCCACCACTAGTCATCGAGCTCCGCCGCCCATGGCTTGACTCCGTTGACACCAAATGTGGGAGGAACTCTGTCGCCCGCACTTCGCGCTAGAGCTCTGCTGCGAGCTTCAAGAGTTGGTTGAGAAGAGGGTGTTCGCGAGGAGAGGGCATGAGGAGATGGATAAAGGTGGCGTGTGGTGTGGAGAGATGTGGAGTAGGTGGATAAGCCTTGTGTTGTAATGATGATATCCTAATTGTCTAGACTATCATATTCTCCCAAGTTGACTCCCGATACATCGCTGGCCACACTCTCTTGAGGTATCAAGACACACCTACACATGAATCAAACAAGAAACCATATCTGAGCACAAGTTATTTCCCAACTTGATTAGCGCATAACAGTATTACATACGTATAGAAATCATCTAAAAGTCATAAACATATATTAATCACGAGTATCCAAATAAACAACCCGAAACCGACTACAATCAGAAGGCAGCCGGTCAAACCGTCGGGCTGGCCAGTTTGACCGCACGCTTACACTCCTGTCTTACCAGTGGCCGCTACCACTCCATACAGAGAGCACCACTTGCCAATAATTTTCAAATATCAAAACCAATTATCTATCAATCCAATTGTTCATCAAAAAATATAATCAAATGCACTTTGATTTTAGAGAATCCCCTCCATGTGTGTTGCTTGTAGGTGCTGCCAAGATGAGGTTTACCATCAATAACAAAAAATGTGGATTAAGGGGATAGAGTATGCTTGTTTTTTTGTCTTTCCTTTCTTTCTTTCAAAAATTCTTGTTTTTTGAACCAAATATGCTTGTTTACCATCAACAACAAGAAGGAGGTGTTTGTCACTATGCTTATTTGGTAGCTATTGGAGTTCATGGCATACTTGCATCATTGCATTTTTAATGTAGTAAAGTTAACTGCCAATGGTGAGGATGGTCGGATTACCTTTGTTTCTCCGTAAACGATTTAAAACGGTATTACGTAATTGTGTGGTATATATGTGGCTGTTTGAGATTTTTATATCACCATTTCCTTCCCCCATTTCATGTTTAAATGCTTGGAGGCACGCATATGGGAGAAACAGATGGAGCATTGAAATGTGGAATATTGATCGTGCATTCATCCATGTACATGACAATTTTATTCTGAATTAAAACAACCAGGATTCAGAGAGGACCTTGTTGTATTAATTTATTTTCACTGATTATTCTTGATGGCCACCATCTAGGAACAGTGAACTATGAACAATAAAAAAGGGCATGCACATGCATGTAGTTGGTGAATACTCCCTCCAACTTTTTGACACCAATGTTCGACCATTTGTCTTATCCAATTTTATTTTTTGCAAATATAAAAATATTTATGTAATATTTAAAGAACATTTGATTGATAAATCAAGTCAATAAAATAAATGATAATTACATAATTTTTTTGAATAAGGCAAAATGGTGAAACGTATCTTAAAAAAGTCAACGACGTCATACATTAAAATATGGAGGAGTATCATTCATGCGTGTTATTAAACCTATATACTGACACATACAAACGTACATTACATATCTATATATAGAGAGGGACGCACACACACCGATATCAACCTCCTTCAGTTGTAGAGCAGTTGTCCTACTTGCGTGGCGATAAATGATATACTCAAATTAAACTTTTTTTGTTCCTGTAAAGCATTACATCTGTAACTAGCGAGAGTATGGTATTTAGACTGCTAGTTCAGAGCAGAGGGATTCATCAGAGATCAATGAAATACCAAATTTTCAACTATGGTCTGATATCTGTTAGAGAAATTCAGAGAAGTGTACGTCGTGTGCCTAGTTAGGACAAATATGTTCTCCTATGAGAGTAGGAGGCCCTGGGAACCCAAGATTAAGCTGTTGTACTGAACAACGTGGGATAAGATAACAACAGAATGAAATAGTAGTAGTACTGCGCTGCGAGGCGACCTGTTGTCTTGAGGACTAGTGATCAAAGACAGCGCTGGCGTCATGATGACTCTGAAGAGGCTAACGCTGATGTAATTTGAGTAGCCTCTTCAGGTGTTCGATGACGTCAATGTCGTGATGCACTGCCGCCATCGAACACTCTAAAGAGGCCACTCAAATTACTTGTCATACTGGTAGTTAGAATGGGAGCTATTAAGACAAGAACCTCGCCAACTTCAACATGAATGTTGTCCAGATCAAAGAGGATGTTCGACCACTATATATGATGTGAATGGGTGCCAGCAACCCCCATCATCTCGGAGTTCTTTCCATTGGTGGAGTAGGCTTTTGTTCATTTCGGATTGACGGGTCTGTCAATCTCCCCCAACCCATGTACATATGTAAGGCACTAAGACATAGCATTTGCACATATCTTCCAATTTTGCGTCTACATTCAAAGAGGTTTGGGAGTTGGCATGAGGTCGCATTGGCCTCCTTTGCTCGAGACCAATAGTGAGTCTGTCCTTCTGGTGGTGTGAAGCTTAGAAAGTGATCGCCAAGAATGACACAACAACGAACCTTCGATGCGGGCATCATCCTGCTACCCTGGTTGATCGATCTGAAAGGAATGTGACGCTCGAGTTTTCGTGGGTCGTGCCTCCTCACCAGTTTCTTTGTGTGCGACCATATATCGAGGACGAATGGGAAGCTTGGAAGGCCGCAGGCTTACGCACAATAGGAATACAAGTGTAAAACAGATGATTGCAAAACACAGGAGCGATTGTTTGATTTGATAGGAATGCAAGTGTAAAACGGAGGATTGCAAAACGCAGGAGTTATTGTTTGATTGGACTGCAGGAAAAACACACGAATCGGATGAGAGAGATAAACTAAAGTAATTTTTCCAAGCGGCTGGACCTCTTGCTAGGTTTTCTCCAAAACCGTTTTATAGGATTTGGAAAACCCCAATCCTCTAAATTGATTTTCAAAGAGGCACTTAGGGGGTGTTTAGATCCAGGGGTGTAAAGTTTTGGCGTGTCATATCGGGTATTACATAGAGTGTCGCATGGGGTGTTTGGGCACTAACAAAAAAACTAATTACAGAATCCGTTAGTAAACCACAAGAAGAATTTATTAAGCCTAATTAATCCGTCATTAGCACATATTTACTGTAGCACCACATTGTCAAATCATGGAGCAATTAGGCTTAAAAGATTTGTCTCGCAAATTAGTCGCAATATGTGCAATTAGTTATTTTTTAGCCTATATTTAATACTTCATGCAAATGTAAAAACGTTCGATGTGATAGGTGTAAAATTTTGCGGTGGGATCTAAACAAGCTGTTAGTTTGTGAACTCCAAGTTAATTCTACTGGAGTACCCCTCCGTCCCATAAAAAAACCCAATCCTACCCAGGAACCTGGACACATGTGTCTCCAGGTCCATAGCCATGATTGGCTTTTTATGGGACAGTGTAGTACGTAACAATATTAAATTTGACATGTTTGCGAAACAAGAACTATAGAGGTGCATGTTTGTAATTAAGAGTGTGTTTATTTCTTGCCAAAATTGAAAGTTTGATTGAAATTGAAATGATGGGCCGGTTTGGTTTGAGGCCTAAAGTGGCCTTACCAATATTTGGCAATTTCAATAGTATTTAGTGTCGATTTGGTTTGAAGCCAAATTTTGGTATGCCTAAGAAAGTAGGCCATTTCAATAGTTAACTTAGGCTATTTTGGCTTCAATCCAAACATAACTTTACCTTACCAAAATTAGCCATACCAAAACTTGCCAAAATTTGGCATTGACAAAAATTGGTAAGGCTAATTTATGCCACAATCCAAACCAGCTCGATGTGACGAAAAAGTTGGAAGTTTGTATATGTAGGAAAGTTTTGATGTGATGGAAAAGTTGAAAGTTTGAAGAAAAAGTTGGAAACTAAAGTAGGCCTAAAATTAAAAGTTTAAAGAAAAAGTTGGAAGTTTACGTGTGCAGGAAAGTTTTGATGTGACGGTAAAGTTGGAAGTTTAAAGAAAAAGTTGGGAACTAAACAAGGGCTAAGCATATTTTCACGAGTACGACTCAAACATATTTGAAAACATGACCAAATATACCACGAACAGCCAAAGTTACACCCACCTTAACATCAGCAATTCAGCAGCATCGACAGCGACCCAAAACAAGCACGAGGATTATGATCTGATATTTTTCCTCGCGTATCAGCAAAGACTCGGGGCCAACGTCAATCACCAGACGGACGGTCTAGATCACGACGTGACACGCCCGGTTTCACCGCGCCCAAAACACGTGTACTACCCGAGTACTACGAGCCATCCATGCGGGGACCACAACAAGGCCCAACCTGTCAGTGACACACTTGCCCTGGAACGGCACGGCACACGGCGACGGCGACGCGGCCCAGCGCAGCCGCCGACACGTGGGCCCCCCGAGAGGACGCGGCCCCGCGCAGCCGCCGACACGTGGGCCCCACGGGAGGACGAGGCCCCCTTTGACCCGCCTCGACGTCGGTGCCGCCGCGTGAACCTCCTCGTGGGCCGAGGCGAGACGAACACGAGAGAAAGACGAAGCAAAATAAAAACCTCCAAAAATAAAAAGAAAAAAAAGGGAGAAAAAAACGCCGCGGGTTGGATTAAAGAGGTAGGTTTTGATGCTGGCTTAAATCTCACCCCGTTTCGTGCGATTTATTTATTTATCTCGTCGTCTCGTCTTCCTCCCTCCTCCGCCTGATCGAGATCGCTTCTGCTCCAGCCGCCGCCGCCGAAGTCCGCAGGTGCGAGGACGCCGACGAGTCTCCAGAGAGCAGGTGCGTGCGCGTTCTCCCTCCCCTTCTTCTTCTCCCGCTCGGTTTGTTTCGTTCGTTTCGGGTGATGCGCTTTAATTTGCATGTTTGATCGATTCCTGTTCGTGGAGACGGGTTGGATTGAGTGATCGGTGCGGGAGGAGGGGGGCGGATTCACGGAATCGAGGGTAGATTTGTGCAATTTTTGCGGGCGATTATGGCGTGTCTCCCTCCCCTGGCTATCTCCTCCGTGTGTCGAATTTTTTTTCTTGCGAGCATTAGCAACGTCTCGTTCGCGCGCGGTAGGGTTTGTGGGGGGAGAGGTCCCCGGCGTCAAGATTCGTGCCGCCGTTGATCGTTCGACAGCTGTTGCATCCGATTCGATGTGGGTGCGCGCCGCAGGGGAGGGGTGGGGTGGGGCAGAGCTGGTGGTGGTTTTTTGCTCTTGGAGCCTTGGATGAGTGGGGGCATGATCCTTGTTGTAGAGTATAGGGACTTACAGCTATGGGTTTGTGGATTTTTTACTGGTACATATCTTCTTTAGTTGCAAGAGAAAAGTGATAGCTATGTTGGCTGTGGGTTTGTTGTGTGCTCTGAATTTTTTTTTAGGCTTTTGTAGTTTGTCTTATGTGATTACCTTTGACTGTCACTCATTTTAAACTTTTCTTGTTTGTCATACTAAGTAACGTATAAGTCATGCTTAGATGAAAGTATGAAACCATGTCTAGTCATCGATGTTATGTGCTATTAAGAAATAAATAGGATTTAGCACGGTGAGCGCGTCTGGATATGTGTGCGGGGCTGTGGCTGCCAACGCGCAACGCTCGGTTATGATGTGCTATCATGCTGTGCACTGTTCATGATACGGTCCATCTGCTGACTGGGGCTTTGATGCCCTGAAGGACTAAACCTAAAGAGGATTTAGATCTTTTTGTTCATCTCCATGATGCAATGCAGTGCACCACATCGAATGTATACAAGAAAGCTGGTCAGCCAAACTGGGTGGTGGCTAACTTTCACCTTGTCAAGGCCAGATTACGTCATCCTGAAACTATAGTAGTGCATGCAAGTGTGGTGAATCAATACAGCACACATGCCATGGAATCTATTGTACCCATGGTGTGCGCAACTGCGCATCCAACTTATAACAATATATAATTAAAGGTTTGTGTACTGTAGTGTTGCTCTGTTTTGGGTAGATGCCTTCATCCTAGCCCATACGTGTGCCTTCCCATTGCTATGTGGGTAATGGCGCAAGACACTTAGTTAAACCAGATCTATGCTCGTGCA
Source organism: Oryza longistaminata (assembly GCA_009805545.1). Taxonomy (NCBI): domain Eukaryota; kingdom Viridiplantae; phylum Streptophyta; class Magnoliopsida; order Poales; family Poaceae; genus Oryza; species Oryza longistaminata. The sequence goes on from CM020186.1 coordinate 1,612,046, forward strand.
ATTGTTGTCAGTGAGGAATTAGTGCATGAACGACTAGGAAACAGATGTGCTCTGCAGTCTGTCTTTGGAATCTACAGGCCAAGATACTCCATGCAAGATTTCAAGTGCAACTAATCATTCAATTTCTAGGAATAAGAGCATACTTTAAGTCTTAAACCAATGTTTGCAAAAGTGAGGACTTAGTGTATGATTCAATTTTGATGCCTTGGGACAGCGTATGATTGTTTATGACTGTTTGACTATTCTGTGAGCTCCAATGAGGTCCGGGTAGGTGCCGCATGGCATGAATTTTTGTTGTTTATATCAAGTTCAACTGGTGTTCATATATATCGTTCATATATCCATGACACGCTTTCCTCACCCACATAGGGGACTAGTGCTTTACATTGTGAAATCTGTATCCCTGTGATCACAAGCAATTTAATTTTTTAGTGAAATCAGAAGCAGTTTAATACCTCAAGTTTATATAAATGGTGATTTGATCCCACAATTGACTATCTACCAAGATTTAAAATCATATTCTGCTACATATAGTCGAACGCTAACATGGATTTTTAGTTTGCACTTTGTAGTTTATTAATGTATACCTAGTAATTTCCCATGTAGAACTCAGGTACTTAGAAGCTTAGTCATGTTTTAGCCGCACCAGTCAAACAAATACTTTGGACAGTGGGACTATTGCTGAAGATTTTTGGTGTTCTATCAGTAGTACTCATACTGGTTTTAGTACGCTTATTAACACAAAAGCTAAAAGGCTTGAGCTGTTCTTCTTGTTTGTGCAAAAGCAGAGAATCAAAGCATGTTAGGTTATCAAGTGATCGCTTCCTTTGGAGTTTGGTCATGGTCATGCATGGAAGCACTTCCCTAGGAGAGAATCCAAGCTAGCTTTTGGCCCCTCAGTTTTTTTCCCAAGGACTCCATGATTTGTATTTGCTTCTGCTTTCACTTCACCCAAGAGAATGGAATGGAAGAGAAGGCATATCATCCTATGGTTTTGAAACCTACATATCCCCTCCTGGCATCTACTACCAGTCTACCACCAGTGCTAGTGCTAGCAAATATAGTACAGTGACATAATAGAAAAAATAGATAGATGAAAAGCAAAAGTAAATCCACTGATGTAAAGCCTCAACCTCAAGGATGAGCACAAGTAAAGGGGCAAGGAAACAACAGAAGAGATGCAAAACACAACCGGAAATAAAAGGAGGTGAAAAAGAATTCTAAAGAGGATGGTCAATGGCACCCTCGAAGACTACTGCCTCTTGATTTCTCTCTATCTTTATTGAAATTCATCCATTATTATCAGTTATGCATCAGGCCATCTCTATTTGCTTTCTGCCATCATGTTCATCTTGGGTTGTGAAATGAAGGTTAATTTAAGATGATGGGATCTTTCTCTGTTTTCGGAAATTCCTTCTCAATGTTTCCTCTTATAAAAAAGGATAAAGCCAATTGCTCACCACTTACAGCTCAGCAATCCATTATGTCTGTCTTGATTTCAAGTGGTTCCTTTTCTTTCACTTACCCCCCCATCACTTCCATCCACATATTTTGATATTGTCCAGCAGTATTAACTCCCTGTCAGTATGCTTTGGGTTTACATTAGACAAAATTGCACAACTCTATTATGGATATGACTAGAGGGCTAGAGGCTACTATTTTTAGTTAACATGAACAAAGTTGTGTTTCCGCAGCACCTTATTGTTGATAAGAGAGGGAACACAAGAGGCCCAAAGAGGTGCTTGAATTTCTGAAAGGTTCCGAGGATGTCCTTCCAAACAAATAAGCTCAGGCAATGACTGAGCAAAAGTGCATCAAGTAACTGATAGTTATCAAACTTTTATTTGTTACTCTTGTCAACATAAGAACTATATTAATTAATCCCAATCTCAGAATAAATCTTATTCACTGTGATATATTCTCTCTGAAGAAAATAAAGTTTCGTTCGGTAGATTTAACTTAGTTGAGATGATACTTCTTTCACGGTTTTAAACTAGTGTAAGTTTTGCTTTGTAACTTGCACATCATGTCATTTCCATGTAGATGTTCACCTTGTAGGTATGTTGACAAAAGTTTTATGCCCCTTTCTATCCTTGCATCTCGAATATTCACATGGTCTACAAGATCATGGATCAATTCATGCTTGTTCCTTCCTATCCAAAATTTTAGCCAGTCTATTTGTAATCTATAAAAAAGTCACACTTCATTTGAGCTCTGCTTGATATCTATTTTTTTTGGTCTATACTGATATTTATTTCTGCCATCTTAATTAGTGACAAAAAATGCTTTAGCCGGTTAATTATGCTTACACCAGAGTCATGTCTCAATTTCATCACCTAGTGATGGGATTTTTCTTAGATAAACTGTTCTATGTTACACTAACGGATGGTTGATTTGCTATTTTGGCGGATTATTCACCGGACATAGTTTTAGGCTTGAGCCGATGTGACCGTTTGTTGGAATGGATGCCATGGAATTTCCTCAATTATTGCTAGTGAAAGAAGGCAAAGTTAGCATCGAATATAAGGGATGAGAATAGCTTTTTATAGTTGCAAGAATGGATAGTTATATAGCAATAGATATAGCATAAGTTCAGAATGATAACCACCATTCTTGTTACCTCATAGACTTACTCTTTTGAGACTTCACAGATTAACTCATTTAGGTCTATATCCATTTTCTCGTAGGATCAATAATAAGTGCTGCTTTTACACTCTGCTTCTCTTCTTTTCATAAGTTTGGTATAATGCTTGAAATAGTTGTGTAAATGCAGTATTCTGGTTCCATCACACGTGTGTGGATAGCTCTGGAGCACCGGTAGCACAATTGCACAATTCAGTGTGATACGCTGCATTATTAGGCATAACTAATTAGATTTTGCACTCTTTTAGAATAGATATGGTTTGCCTTGCCATTTTGGAATCTGCTAAAGAAGAGGGTGATGTGTTGGCCCTTGGAAAATTGGAATGTCAGGAATTCTGTCGCACAACAGTTAACACAGCAGGCCTCAACTGCATGTCTAACCAAATATGTACCTATTCTTGATGTGAAACTATACATTCGCTGTCCATAAAGTTCCTGATATGTCAGTCTCGGGTGAACACAGATTAAATATCATGTGGTCCTGACTCGTCTCAGTTATCCTCATTTGATTGGAACATTTGAACTAGATACAATCAAATCAAAACCCTCAGGATCACTCTTTTATTCTCTGAGACTTAATCTGAAACTATTTGTATCTCTCTTATCAAAAGCAGAAAAAGGTCAGTCAAATACTCAAATTAGAATCTTTGCCATTTTTAGACATGAAACACTTCTTGATTCAGCCATGCTTATCCAAAATTAAATTTCGACCTAAGCACAATAATTCAGGACCTAATTTCGAGTCTTTTCTTTTTCCTCTTGAAACCATGATGTGTCAGTTTCAAAAATATTGGTTATCACTAGCTCCAACACTGTGAATCAGTCTTTTACTTGACCTGAAGATGTACAATCCTTTTCATGTGGAAATTTGGGAAATGTCAGACGCACCAGTCTTGCAAAACTGTTTTCTCATGAGACCAATAACTTTTGACTCAAGCTGTACTTAAAGAACAAAAGGAGATATCTAATTGAGTGTAGATTTATTTCTAAAAATTTCCAGTCTGATCTAAAGTCCCCTCTTATTGCTGGTCCATAATGCTCCCTGAAAACAGAAATAGTGGATAATACTTGTACTAACCATTAGCTCTATTTTTCTGAAATGATTTTCTGTTCTTCCTCTGACATTCCATATTAGCTTTGGTGGCTTTGGTTCTATATGTATTTTGCTAAAAATATTCTGGTCGAATAACCACTGTTACATAACTAATTGCATCTTAATTTCCTAAGCACAAGAATATTGCGCACTAGTGCCATCCCTCCACCCCATGTCTCAAAAGATGTTGCCAAGGCAGGCAGAGATGCAGGGTAAAGGAAGCATTCAAACTCCCCATATTTCTTTTGCCCTTTAATGGCTTTCTCTTCTTTTCTTTAACTCCCCTCTTCTTTCTAGTTTTACGTGATTCTCTTGTTCTTCGCGGGCCAAAGTGCACCAAAGAACCAAAGGCACAAAGATAACCCGCCCCTCGGTTTCAGCAACCCCTGCCACCGCACTATAAATACCCCTGCACATTAGCACCTCGCTGCATCACCCTTTCACCTCACAGCATTTTCCACCTTAGAGCTCACCAACACAGCAGCTGATACTTGTTTAGGTAACTGAGCTTCCTGTTAGTGTTTGTTCATTTGTTTTGTATGCATGTAAGCATGTTGGTTGTGGTTTTCCTATTTCTTGAATGCAAAAGGTTTTGCAAAGAGAGAACAGCTGGGTTATCTTAAGTCAAGTGTGCTTCTGGGCTTCAGTTTGATCATTTTTTCTTCGCCCTTGCTCTGATCCAATAGTCTTTAATGAGTGGTACATTGTTGATGTGCCCACACGCGAAAATGCTGATTTTCCCAGACGATTGACTCTAGGCGGGCCGAACAACCGCACGGAAAAATCAAAATGCCCGTTTGAAAAAATCTTGAATGTAGTAGTGAAAGAAATTGGATAAATACAATAGTTAAAGAAAAAGTTGAATATATGGATAGATCTAAAAAATAGAAGTAATGAAAATGGTAGATTTTTTTTAAGGGGGGAAATAAAAAAATTGAAAAAAGTTAATTTGGTGGGAAACATTGAAAACAGTTGTAAAAACAGGAATATAGGAAAGGGAGAAAACCGGTAGTCTAAAAGTAAAGAACAAAACATGAGACACAAAGGTTGGGTACGTGTATCTTTCTTGCTTCATCGCTCAGAGTTGGGTACAATAAGGTACTGTAGTTTCCTATGCTCCCTCATTGCGAGCGAGTAATACAAAAGCAGGTTTAATAATACCGTCAACTTGCTAGCGCTATAACATCACATCAATTATAGTCTGTTATTATAGTTTACCCATACAACAAAAATATATGGTCTTTATATTACGATCGTTAATGATATTCAATACCATTAACGATCGTAATAAAAAGACCATTAATGAATGTGGGAAATATGTATATAGATCGTTAATGGTATTATATGTTTCGAGGCTCCAGCACAGCAGTGAAGCCGACGTGGAGATGTTATCACTGCTCTAGGTTGACCTATTGCACATGCTCCACAAAGCTAAGATCTTGTTTAGATAGGACTAAAACTTTTAAGTCCCTATTACATCGGATGTTTGGATACTAATTATAAATATTAAACTAGACTATTAATAAAACCCATCTATAATCTTGGACTAATTCGCGAGACGAATCTATTGAGCCTAATTAATCCATGATTAGCCTATGTGATGTTACAGTAAACATTCTTTAATTATGGATTAATTAGGGTTAAAAAATTTATCTCGCAAATTAGTTTTTATTTATGTAATTAGTTTTGTAAGTAGTCTATATTTACTACTCTAAATTAGTGTCTAAATATATAGACTAAAGTTAAGTCCCTGGATCCAAACACCACCTAACTATGCCGATTCAGAGTCAGGGTGGTCCCACGTATCATTTCTCCATTGTAAAAAAGATAGGGAGACTTACCACCATCATTACTATTTTCTAAAGAAACATAGACATTGATTTATCAAGGTAGTATATATGTCGTGAATGTTATCTTCTAATTGATGAGTAGATACTCCCTACGTACTCGTAAAAGAAGTCGTTTAGGACAATGTTTAAGTCAAACCTTAAGTTGTCGAGTTTGAAAATATAAAAATTATATAAATAGATTTGTCTTGAAAAATACTTTCATAAAAGTATACATATATCACCTTTCAATAAACATTTTTATAGAAGGGCGGAGCTAGAGCAAAGTAGAGGGGGTACACCACTATATATGCTATGTTTTATCACACAACATTATGGAATAGCTTGACGAGGCTGGCCGGCGAGAGCGTTATGTTTCACTATGATTGCACACTAAGTAGCTCCGTATTTTAATAGATAATGTTTATATGCTCTATCAAACAACATTACAGAATAACTTGACGAGGCTGGCCGACAAGAGCGTTCTATTTTGCATACTAAGTACCTCCGTATTTTAATAGATAATGCCATTGACTTTTTATCATATTTTGATCGTTCATCTTATTCAAAAGAATTTAAGTGATTATAATTTATTTTTTATTGTGAGTTGTTTTATCGCTCAAAGTATTTTAAGCATGGTTTATATCTTACATAGTTGTATACAATTTTTGATACAATTTTTGAATAAGATGAATGATGAAACATGTATTCAAAAGTCAACAGCGTCATCTATTAAGAAACAAGGGAGCACTAATTAAGATAAGGTTGACGAGGTTGGTTGTGTTGGCCTCCAAGCATGACAATTTGTTAAATTATTGACTAGTGTTATACTTAACAGCCAAACTAAACTTGCTATGGCCACAAGAACACTCATCACTGTGTGTCTCTATTGGTTTATTGCTCTTGCTCGGCCTAATTGGTTGCTTGGGGGTACATAAAGTTAGGCCGACGGGGGTGCCTACATGATAAAAGATGGATACTTATAGCTTGAAATTTTTTTTCAGCCGAGTGCCTAGGAACCCCCATGGCCCTATGTAGCTCCGCCCCTGTAAACAAGAAGTCAAAGTTGTGTTTTGGAGACCGTGTCGCTGTCCAAAACGACTTCCTTTATAAGTACGGAGGGAGTATGTGATAAAATTAGAGTGTGAATCACCTCTACTATCCTATTAAATTAGTAGCCAACATCCATGCTTCTCAGAGGTATCGTAATGACCTCAACTACTTTCTGGTCCATTAGAAAATTGCAGTACACAGAGTATGATGTATTTATCAAACATGACTGGGATATTTTTTATAGCTAGATAGTTGCTATAGTATTAAACTTGTTGTAATGGATTAACCTAGATCATTCGACAATAATTTTGAAAGCGTACCCATATCTATTACTCCCTCTGTATTTTAATATATCGTACCGTTGACTTTTTGACCCAGGTTTGACTATTCATCTTATTCAAAATTCTTATGCAAATATAAAAATATTTATGTCTTGCTTAAACAACATTTGATCATAAATTAAGTCATAATAAAATAAATGATATCTGCATAAATTTTTGAATAAAACGAATAGTCAAACGTTGGTGAAAAAATCAACGGCGTCATACATTAAAATACGAAGGGAGTATATATACTAAAAGTCCATTAAACTTTCATAAAACGCTCTCAAATTTACATGTGGATTGCTAAAAACCCTCTCAAACTGCCATGTGGCACAACAAGAGGACGAATTATCTTTACATGTATACGTACAACAAAATCTGAAATTACACCGTTTATCAAATTATCTTATTATGAGAAGAAAATGTGCATTAAATATCCTACAAACACTATTGATTCACCACGTGGTCGTTCTATAGACATTCCTAAAATTTTATGGAGACTTTAAAAGTTAGAGAAAATTTAAGAAATTGTGAGAAAAAACATATCTATCCCTTATTTTAACTTAATTAATCTACACTGTAACATTAGATTAGATGATCTAAAACAAGCAACTGCCAAACCGGACCTCCCATCTGCGTGGGGATCTCCTCCCCACATGTACGCACGCATGAACCCTTCATTCCCCTTTGCTACCTATAAAATAAATTAATTTTTTCTATATTCAGTTCAAACTTACTACTATAACTTTTGAACTGAATCTATCAAAATCAATGTTTTATTTAAAAGTTTGACCATTTGTGGTGCCTACATGCAAACAAACTTTTTCCCATCTACAATTGATGATTAGGTTTAATCAAGTAACCACGCAAACGAACTAATCCGTCGATGCTATTCCCAGCATATGGAGATCGGTTCCAAGCTGTGTGATTTAAAGGGACATAGCCATTGAATTCTTATTCCTGTGTAAGTACGATAGAAAAAATAAAAAACGTACAATCCGTAAAAAGCTGAAAAACTAACGTATGAGAGACTAAATATATTAGGCATTCCCTCCGAATCCTCAAATTAAAAATTAAAAATGATGTTATATTTGTACGTACATACATATGAGCTATCCCCTTCTCTGTATCTTGACAAGGATATATCCAAATTAGTTCTATAAATACAATGAAAAAAATATTACATCCCATGTTAACAATATTTTCATTAAAATATTATAACATGGAATAATATTTTCAACTTTTTTAATGCCGTTCTCATAAAATAATCTTAACTCACTAGTACAAAAAGGGTCATTTGTGCCAGTTCCCAACCGGCTATAGATGCCGGTTTCCGGACCGACACCTATTGGTCGGCACCAATACTAGCAACCAGCACCTATCACCAAAATAGAACCGGCACCAATAGCTTTGCTCGAGCCAAAAAAAAATTAGACCGGCTCAAATCGAGCCAAACTCACCGATCACCATCACTGCACCATGCGCCCCAAATCGTCACCAAAATCGCCAAATCATCCCCAAATCATCACCAAAATCGATTGACATCTTAGAATGAACATACTCAACAACAATGTCATCCACAAATCCACCAAAACATCTAAAAAAAATTCTACAGGAGACGAGGAGGGAGAGCGGCAAGCCTCATCTCTATCGGGTAGGGCCCCCGTCAGAGAGCAAAGGTCACTGATGTGGTAAAATATCTCAATCGGGCATCCGGCTGTCACGGATGACACACATCTCAATCGAGCCAACACAAAAGCCCATCACGGATGACTCTCATCTCTAACAGGCCTAAACTATAGCCCGTCAGGGATGACTCTCATCTCAAACGGGCCTAAATTATAGCCCACACATCTCAATCGGGCAAATACAAAAGCCTGTCTCAGATGACTCTCATCTCTAACGGGCCTAAACTATAGCCCGTCACGGATGACTCTCATCTCAATCGGGCTAAAATTATAGCCCGTCAAGGATAAGATAATCCAAAAAAAATAAATTTTGTTTTTTTTTGCTAGCCTCAAGCATCTCTCCCAGGCCGAGCCAATCTTTTCTGCACACTTTGTCCTCACTCGTGTGCTCGTGTGCACCCAAGAAAAATTTCCCGGTCGGTCACCCATACGCTGAACCTCAGAGTTCTTTGGAGATCGGCTTCCGGAAAAGAAGTTGTAACTTGTTGGTATGAGTATTCTATTAATCTTATTATGCCCTGGGCCAGGATGTCACACCCCAGCATCCCCCATTCATATACATTCATTCACATAAACAACCATCAATATATTTAACACAACCACATTCATAAAACATCCATTTTAATCACATATTTCACATCCATTCACATATTTCACCAGCAAAACCGAGTTAATTGGATCTATATATATTTAGCAAGTATTAACATAAAGGAGGAGGCAAATCAGACTTCTAGGCAAAAATGAATTTTGAATTGAATTTTACGATACTGAATGAACTCATATGAGAAAGCTGTCAAAAACAAAGTTGTAGAACTCATTGAGATCTACCAATTTTATTTTGGTCATTTCTCCATCCGGGTTTGATTGAACTATATAAAATTTGAATTTTAAAATATAAGGAATTCAAATAATTTTTTGGGTAGTAAATGATTTCAAATAGATAAATTGCCAACAACAAAGTTATATAACTCATCAAGATTTATAACTTTTACTTTGGTCATTTTTCTATATAACATTTTTTAACAGTTTAAATTTGAATTTGAAAATATGACAACTTGAAACCACATTTTTAAATACTAAATGATTTCAACTGAAAAAGACATCAACAATAAAGATATATAACTCATCAAGATCTATATCTTCTATTTTGATCATTTTTCTATATAACATTTTTTAAATAGTTTGAATTTGAATTTGAAAATATGACAACTTCAAACAATATTTTCAAATACTAAATGATTTCAACTGAAAAAGTCGTCAACAACAAAGTTGTCTAACTCATTAAGATCTATAACTTTTATTTTAGTCATTTCTTCATCCAACAAAGTGATAGTAACATTGTTCACAAAATTCATATATCTCTTATCTGGTTTATATAACATATACTTCCTCCGTTTCGAAATGTTTGATGCCGTTGACTTTTTAGCACAAGTTTGACCGTTCGTCTTATTCAAAAAATTTAAGTAATTATTAATTCTTTTCCTATCATTTAATTCATTGTTAAATATATTTTTATGTAGGCATATAATTTTACATATTTCATAAAAGTTTTTGAATAAGACGAACGGTCAAACATGTGCTAAAAAGCCAACGGTGTCAAACATTTTGAAACGGAGGGAGTATATGTAAATTTTATAAACAATGTTACTAACCCTCTGATACCCGATAAGTGGCACCTAATTAAGAGCACGTGCAGTCATTGCCATTCGACTATTGCAGTCCACCTATGGCGAACACAACTTTGGTTAGCTGGCTGTAGCGTGCGCCTTGATTTATGGGACCCACACATAGTAAACAAAAGTTTATAGGAAATTCTAGATTATGATGTGTTAAACCCCATCTCCAATAAGATAATGTTTTAATTCTGTAACATTGACTCATGTTTATAGATCGATTATGCTCTCTGACACATAACAATGGACTCCCCCAATGTGCTGTGTTCGATATTTTTAACTCACGGTTAGGTTTCTCCACACACTGGAGCTGCACTAAGTAAAAAATGACCAACTTTTGGTTTAAGAATGTAAAGTGAATAGCTTTTAAAAACTGATATGAACAGTTTCAGTCCAAAAGTAAAGGGTTGTTCTTTTAGACTATCGCAAAAGCTAAAGATGTAAAATGGAAATTTTTTTTTCTAAAATAGAAAAGAACCCTAAATTAATAGCAAAGTTAGGTTGCAAGAAAAATTAAAATAAGCAGGTCTATCTTACGTATTTTTTTAATATAACAGATATCTGGGCCTATGCATCTTCGATGCACACAGCGATTCTTACTTTCACTTTTAATAAGTATATTGTTGGTAACTTTTTGGGACACCTAAACGCCTTGCGGTGGTATGGAGTCATCAACCAGATAAATCTATCAAAAGCTAGATCAAGATAAGTTTTGATAGATTAAACCGGCTAGAGGAGACGATTTAGATGAAATAAGCGATAAATACCCGTCTAGTGGGCGAAGGGGAGGTTTACGGGATAAATCTACGAAGGGATCTTGCACTATCGCATCGAAGGCGGACAATTTACAGCGCAAATTGACAAAGATGGACGAACTTGACTAGAACTTGTGAAAAGTAGATGCAATATTAAAAAAGCGATTTAATTGGCTAGATTATATTTTCAATTGAACTGGTCTTGTTTCTTATATAGGGGTTGGTCTTGCCTCCTAGAGGTCCTCCTCTACGTCCAACTCGGGATAGAAAAGAATAGAAACCCGAAACATACCCTCCCGAGTAAGGAATCCCGAGACCGACAAAAACAGACTCGGAATCAAACTCTGCCGATCTGACCGGCCTCACAATGCCGGTCAGACTGGCCCACAAGCAGTGATCTAACCGGCCCATATATGGCAGTCAGACTGGCTCTGTGAAGGAAACCGGTACGCTTCAATTTTGGTAATATTTTCCAAATTCGAATCTAGATACCAAAACTGGGTGTAAACATATGTATGTTTGTCTTGAATTCACATTTAATAGTGACAACCTTAGATATTTCTTTGATCTCAAAATAACTTGCAAAATAATGTCGCATATATTGGACTATAAGCAACTTCTTACCTTGGCAGCTGCTGGGATCATCTGGCTTCAGGTAAGGATTTCCGTGGAATCCTTCAGAGCAGTTACATATATAGCCTGATCCATTGAGTGAGTCCACACACTCACTGTTATTGCTGATGCAGGTATAATTGGACTTCTCTTGCGCTACCTCGCATGTCTCATTCCCGATGGCCCAATCCACGCGCAGTGGAGCCTGCCCGCCATAATAATCAATGAACGCTGAAGATGTAGAGTAGTTCTTCGAGAAGGTGAAGTTGGATGACTCTATGAGTGCTGCATAGCTACAACGACTAAAGTTGTAGATCTCCGTTGTGTTGAAGCGCGGGTCAAACGAAACCTGGTAGTACTGGAGCCCCATGGGGATGGTCATTTGGCAGCAACCTATCCCGGAGCAAGCACCGTCGGTGAGGCTCGAATATTCACCTTGTCTGCATGTGGCCACGCACCCAGTTGTTAAATTGCCGTCTACGTCCAGATTATCGATGTACGCAAGCGTTCGGCACCCAATGACCGTGAACATGTTGCCAACGTCGGATAATCTGTATGGTGTATCTGTTAAATCAAACACCCAACTGTAGTTTTCATCCATGTCATGTAAAGTGTCGTTGTAGCAGTAACTAGATATGTCCATCCTCATGCGGACCCAACCTTCTAACAGCGAGATGTTGAGCAGCTCCGCGTTGCCGAAATACAGCTTGCCTTCTGTGGTGTTGCATGTGAGGTTGAAGCCAGACAAGGCGCAGGCAGGTTCAAGGCCAAACGGGTAAGGGATCTCTATGCCGCTGCAATTTCTCTCGCAGCTGGGCGGCGGATCACTAGCCAACACCGCTACGCAGAGCCATGGTAGAACAAAAAGTAGGTGAAACGGAGACATGGACGATTTGAGGTTAATGATCGGTGTTGTGTTCTAGGCCTTGGTTTGGTTGTTGCTTACTTGTGTGCAAGTAACTCTGAGGTAAGATATATAGCAGAGGCCACTTCTTTCATATATGTAGGAGAAACAATCTTGTACTCCAGCTAAAATGATTTTAATTTTTACAAATCCTGCCTTGACTTGGACTTGTTCTAGGTCTTCGTCTTCACATAGGGATAGCTTAGCGCCCGGAGTCGATATTCCTATTTGTGATCTAGAGTTCTAGACAACTATAACTGTACACCCAGCATGTTGTTGTCATGTGGTGGTACAGATTCATGCACATATGGTTGTAATATGTGGACAAAAGCTATAAATATTCATAAGAACTGCCTAATCCAACAGCCAAAAAAGTAATTAATGTGGTCTTTGGAATAATTAGCTCGATGCTAATTTGATGTATCAAGGTAACCTCCAACAAAATGAAATTAAATCTATCGGCCACGATGATGCTTCATGTGTGGTTCCATCAATATATATACGTACTACCTCTATTTAGTTTTAACTGGCATCCGAGAATTAATCTACGCCGTTCATACATTTGAAATTATAAAAAAAATCATATACGAAAATTGGACCAATAGATTTGTTTTTACAAATACTTTCATGATATTACAACTTCATTAGCTTATATATCATGATATAAAGTCATGCAAATTCAAAGTCAACCTCAGTCTTGAACGCTCTAATAATTAAAAATGACCTCAGTCTTGAACGCTCTAATAATTAAAAATGTCTAGAACAAATTAAAAGAATGCAGGTATTAGTACATGAAAAATCATTAAAGTAGAGTAAAGATATCCTTAGGCCTTAGGGCACCCACAATGGTTATCTATAGGCTCTCTACAAGAGATCCATGTCACACATTTTTCTACTTGGAAGATATTAAATGAAGAGAGAGAGCAAAGCTATCTACTAACTTAGAGATAGTCTATAGAGAAAAACGAGGCAATACATGAGAGAGCTATAGATACCCATGTAGACATACTATTGAGGTGGTTTACTATTAATCTAGTCTATTGCTGAGATGTACATGATTTATAGAGAGCACCTTACTTTACCATTGCGGGTGCTCTTATGGGAGAGTCATGACGACCTCTTCCACCAATCGACATCTTGACTGAGCCCTGAGTAATTAAAGCTGGCTTCAGTCCCCTTTGAAAAGTTTAGTAAAATATAGAACACATTATGGAGAAATGCAAGTTGCATTATAGATTATTTAGACATATAAATAATGGATAGTCAAATTGGCTTCTTTGGCATTCAACTCTATTTGCCACAGGCCAATTATATCTCAGATAATTTGATCAAACTATTACAAAATTAGAAATAATTGCAAATTTAAGGTCTAGTATGATAAAACTATATATTTAGCATCAAATTTATCACAATGCTATATATTTAAGATGAAGTATCACAAACTATAGATCAGATTCGGTAACAAATGTATCATAAAACTATAGATTTAGTGGCAATTTGATCATAAAACTATAAAGTTTATAGCTCCAACATAATAATAGTTCTAGGTATGTAAACTCCAAAATCTATAGTCTTGTGATAACTTCAATATTAAATTTGTAGGTTGTGATATATAGCCCTAAATTTATAGTTTTACAAAAAAAAAAATTGGCTCGAAATTTGTAGTTTTGTGAAACCACACCTTATACCTATAGTTTTCTGATGGTTTGATTAAAGTATATGTAGTTTTATGAAATTTACTCTATATCTTATTTTTCCCTTGTCAAATTTTCCAAAGGTTAATATTTTTTTTAGAGTTTTAATAGAAATCAAAGGTTGAGGTCACAAATGATTGTGATTAGGTGAGAGATAGTTATTATGGGTTGCGATAAGAAAGTATGCAGAGAAATATTAAGATTATTGTACAAATTTTGAATCCTAAAAATGTTTATATTTTTGGAACGGAAAGAGTAGGTCATAAAAAATCCACAAAGCAACTGAGAATTTTGTATGATCTTTTTTAAATTATTTAGTAGTTTTAAAATTTGAGAGTAGTTTTCTCTGCCTCATGCCGCACACCAGTGTTAAGTGACTTTTTTAATCTATTTTCTAAACATTTGAAATAAATTTATAATGATATACAATTAAGTAAAAACATATCTTTTGCCCACACAGCTCATCTAGGTGCGATGCATCGACCATGTTGTCATTGCAGAATTTTATAGCCGTGCCCCCAACCTTGTGGGCAGGGGCGGACCTAGGGGTGTGCCGGGTTGCACCGGCGTACCCAAATTTTTTGAAAAAACACTAGGATGTAGTATGCAATCAAAGGACATAAATATGGAATTCTCTCAGAAAATAGAATATAACAATTATCATGGTTTGTCTGAAGATTTTGTAATCGTCAAGAAATCAAATCGAGGGAAGGACTAGATGAAGAGAAACGGTGGGGGAAAAGAAGAACAACTAGATAGATTATGACATGGACTTGATTGTTGTGAATTTTATAGATTTTTTATGAATTATGTACCGCTTTTGAATAGAATTTTGAAAAATCCGATCAAAATCCGCAAAAATTCTTCCATTAGAATTAGGTGTTTTTTTTTTAAAAAAAGTATATGGTGGAGTGATCGCTAGAATGGGCACACTCAGTACAATTTTTCTGGGTCCACCACTGCCAGCGGGTGTTGTGGAATGTAATTTCTTTGACGGTTGGTGACACAGGACACAGAAAGTTAATTCATGTTGGTGAATCGACAGAAAGTTAGACATGGAAACCTGAGGTTTATTGGTTTTTCCCTACAGGTGACCCGACAGAGATTCCCGCCATGAAATTTTTTGTGGGATTTTTCTGATCGGAACCTAGCTATTTTTTTATGGTAAATCATTTTTTGACAGCATGTCTAGTTTGTGTTTCCATAACACCCTAACAATGTGTTTTCTTAAAGCAAAATTACTCTTAACTTATGGACAAGATTCGGAAGTGTACTATTTGCCAAGTTTGTGACCGTGTAGTCCACAATTTTTTCGATGTTTATATATGTTGATATTTTAGGCAGTAAGGCTGTGTTCGGCAATGGCTTAAAGATTCTGTTATTTTTTAACACAAACATTCTCAAACTGCTAAATTCTATATAAAACTTGCTATAAATTAAAGACAACCCTAATAAAGTCGAATATTGTAAAATGGACTTCTTCCTAGTAACAACTCAGTTGATTACAATATTGTCAAATAACGGTACGTGCCAATTAATGCCAAGTTGCCAATGTGGTACAATCACTACTTGCGCAGCGCATCAAATTGAGCGTTATTAATTGTATGTGCGATCGGGTCTTAGCATGTACTTTTTCGTAAGTTGGAAAAGAAAATGGCTTCGTAAGCATGCGTGCATGCATGAGATATATCCGTCTCGATCGTACACTAATTGTTTCGTTTAACACATGTCTTCGATCGTAAGCACAACTTTACATACGCCATGACACCAGCACTGCTACTGCTAGGGCTCCTATTTGCCTCGTACTGTTTGTTTGACGTAACTTGAATTCTTGAATGGCTCGTGCACTAGCAGGGCCGGCCTGACTTTTCGGTGGCTCAGTGCGGAAAAAAAAATGAAGGCCCCCATTCACCATAAAAATAATCTCTACTATTTAAAAAGTTTGTAGTGGTGGTCTTGATTCCTAACACAGCAGATGCATATGACGGACACGCGTAATATTGACCACGTTTATAGGAAGTTTAATTTACTTTTAGTATATAATATATAGATAAGTATATATGTTCGTCTTTGAATTCACATTTAATAGTCACAACCTTAGATATTTCTTTGATCCCAAAATAACTTGCTAAATAAAGTTCTGATATATTAGACTGTAAGAAACTTCACCTTGGCAACTGTCGGGATCATCTGGCTTCAGGTAAGGATTTCCATGGAATCCTTTGGAGCAGTTACATCTATAGCCTGGTCCATTGAGCGAGTCCACACACTCACTGTTTTTGCTGATGCAGGCAAAATTGGACTTCTCTTGTGCTGCCTTGCAGGTCTCGTTGCCGATGGCCCAATCCACGAGCAACGGTGCCTGCCCACCATAATGATCATAGAACGCTGAAGAAGTAGGGTAGTTCTTGGAGAAATTGAAGCTGGATGACTCCATGAGTGCCGCATAGCTACAACGACTCATGTTGTAGATCCTTGTGGTGTTGAAGTTCGAGTCAAATGAGACTTGGTAATACTGGAGCCCCTTGGGGATAGTTGTCTGGCAGCAACCTATGCCCGAGCATGCACCGTCAGTTATGCTTGAAAGGTCACCTTGCCGGCATGTAGCCACACACCCGGTTGTTAACTTGCCGGTTTCATCCAAATCGTCGATGTAAGCAAGCGTTTGGCACCCAATGGCCGTAAACTTGTTGCCATTGTCGGAGAACCTAAACGGTGTATTCGTCAAGTCCAACGACCATTCCAAGCCATCCATCTGGCCAGAAGTGTTGTAGCAATAGTAGGAGATGTCCATCCTCATGCGTGCCTGGCCTTCTAGCAGCGAGATGCTGAGTATCTCCACCTCATTGTAATATAGCTTGTCATGTCCTGTGGTGTTGCAGGTGAGGTTGAAACCGGGCAAGGCGCAGGCAGGCTCAAGGCCAAAAGGGTAAGGGATCTTCATGCCGCCGCAACTTCTATTGCAGTTGGACGGCAGATCACCTGCCGATACCACTGTGCAGAGCCACGGTAGAACAGCTAGTATGTGGAATGGAGACATGGACGATTTGAGTTTTATGAGATTGGTGTTGTGTTCTAGGCCTTGGTTATTGCTTCACCTAGCTACCTGTGAGGAGTGGTAAGATATATAGCAGTGGCTACTTCTTCCATAGACGTAGGAGAAACGATCTTGTACTCCAGCTAAAATGATTTAATATCTACAAATCCTGCCTTGACTTGGACTTGTTCTTCACATAGGGATAGCTTAGCACCCGGAGTCAATATTCCTATTTGTGATCTAGACAACTATAATTGTACATCCAGCATGTTGTTGTCATGTTGTGGTACATTGATTCATGCACATATGGTTGTAATATGTGGAAAAAAAATTAAATATTGATAAGAACTGCCTAATCCAACAGACAAAAAAGTAATTAATGTGGGCTTTGGAAAGATTAACTCGACCGTAATTTGATGTATCAAGGTAACCTCCAAGAAGATGAAATGAAAGCTATTGGCCACGATGATGCTTCATGTGTGGTTCCATAAATATACATACTACCTATGTTCAGTTTTAACTGGTGTCCGAGAATTAATCTACGCCGTTCATACATTTGAAATTATAAAAAAAATCATTTACGAAAATTGTACCAATAGATTTGTTTTCAGAAATACTTTCATGATATTACAACTTCATTAGCATATCATGATATAAAGTCATGCAAATTCAAAGTCAACCTCAGTCTTGAACGCTCTAATAATTTAAAAAATGTCTAGAACAAATTAAAAGAACGGAGGTATTAGTACATGAAAAATCATTACAGTAGAGTAAAGATATCCTTAGGCCTTATGGGAGCGTTGCGACGACCTCTTCCACCAATCGACATCTTGACTGAGCCCTGAGTAATTAAACCTGGCTTCAGTCCCCTTTGAAAAGTTTAGTAAAATATAGAACACATTATGAAGAAATGCAAGTTGCATTATAGATGATTTAGACATATAAATAATGGATAGTCAAATTGGCTTCCTTGGTATTCAACTCTATTTGTCAGAGACCAATTATATATCTCAGATAATTTGATCAAACTATTACAAAATTAGAAATAATTACAAATTTAAGGTCTAGTATGATAAAACTACATATTTAGCATCAAATTTATCACAACCCTATATATTTAAGATGAAGTATCATAAAACTATAGATTTAGTGGCAATTTGATCATAAAACTATGAAGTTTATAGCTCCAACATAATAATAGTTCTAGGTATGTAAACTCCAAAATTGTAGTTTTGTGATACCACACCTTATAGATTATATCTATAGTTTTGTGATGGTTTGATTAAAGTATATGTGGTTTGATGAAATTTACTCTATATCTTATTTTTCCCTTGTCAAATTTTCCAAAGGTTAATATTTTTTTAGAGTTTTACTAGAAATCAAAGGTTGAGGTCACAAATGATTGTGATTAGGTGAGAGATAGTTATCATGGGTTGCGATAAGACAGTATGCAGAGAAATATTAAGATTATTGTACAAATTTTGAATCCTAAAAATGTTTATATTTTCGGAACGGAAAGAGTAGGTCATAAAAAATCCACAAAGCAACTGAGAATTTTGTACTATATTTTTAAAATTATTTACTAGTTTTAAAATTTGAGAGTAGTTTTCTCTGCCTCATGCCACACACCAGTGTTAAGTGACTTTTTTAATCTATTTTCTAAACATTTGTAATAAATTTATAATGATATACAATTAAATAAAAACATATCTTTTGCCCACACAGCTCATCTAGGCGCAATGCATCGACCATGTTGTCATTCCAGAATTTTATAGCCGTGCCCCCAGCCCTGCGGGTAGGGGCGGGCCTAGGGGGTGTGCTGGGTTGGCACCGGCATACCTAATTTTTTTGGAAAAACATTAGGATGTAGTATGAAGTTACTGGACATAAAAATGGAATCCTCTCAGAAAATAGAATATAACAATGATCACAGTTTGTCCGAAGATCTTGTAATCGTCAAGAAATCAAATCAGGGGAAGAGGAAAGGACTAGATGAAGAGAAACGGTGGGGGAAAAGAAGAACAGGAACAGCTAGATAGATTATGACATGGGATTGATTGTTCTGAATTTTATAGATTTTTTATGAATTATGGAACGCATTCGAATAGAATTTTGAAAAATCCAACCAAAATCTGCCAAAATTCATTCATTAGAATTAGATGTTTTCTTTTAAAAATATATATATATAGTGGAGTGATCGCTAGAATGGGCACACCCATTACAATTTTTCCGGGTCCGCCACTGCCTGCTGGTGTTGTGGAATGTAATTTCTTTGACGGTTGGTGACACAGTACATAGAAAGTTAATTCATGTTGGTGAAACAACAAAAAGTTAGACATGGAAACATGAGGTTTATTGGTTTTTCCCTGCAAGTGACCCGATGGAGATTCCCGCCACGAATTCTGTGGGATTTTTCTGATGGGAACCTATCTATTTTTTTATGGTAAATCATTTTTTGACAGCATGTCTAGTTTGTGTTTCCATGCCACCCTAACAATTGGTTTTCTTAAAGCAAAATTACTCTTAACTTATGGACAAGATTCAGAAGTGTACGGTTTGCCAATGCAAGTTTGTGACCGTGTAGCCCACATTTTTTTCGATGTTTATATATGTTGATATTTTAGGCAGTAAGGCTGAGTTCGGCAATGGCTTAAAGAGAGGAACATTCTTTTACTTTTCACACAAACGTTCACAAACTTCTAAATTCTATATAAAACTTGCTATAAATTCTGTTATTTTTCGTCCTTCTTCTCTTTTCGTCTCAAAGACAACTCTAATAAAGTCGAATATTCTAAAATGGCCTTCTTCCTAGTAACAACTCAGTTGATTACAATATTGTCAATGGTACGTGCAAATTAATATGCCAACGTGGTACAATCACTACTTGCGCATCAAATTGAGCGTTATTAATTGTATGTGCGATCGGATCTTAGCATGTACTTTTTCATAACGTTGGAAAAGAAAATGGCTTCGTAAGCATGCATGCATGCATGATACTCCCTCTATACTCGTAAAGGAAGTTGTTTATGACAATGTTTAAGGGCACCCGCAATGGTTATCTATAGACTCTCTACAAGAGATCCATGTCAGCATATTTTCCTACTTGGAAGAGATTAAATGAAGAGAGAGAGCAAAGCTATCTACTAACCTGGAGATAGTCTATAGAGAAAAACGAGGCAATAGATTAGAGAGCTATAGATACCCACGTAGACATACCATTAAAGTGGTTTACTATTAATATAATCTATTGCTGAGATGTACATGTTTTATAGATAGCACATTACTTTACCATTGCGGGTGCTCTAAGTCAAACCTTAAGAACATAAATTATGAAACAACTCTCAAGTTGTTGAGTTTGAAAATGTAAAAATTATATGAATAAATTTGTCTTGAAAAATACTTTCACAAAAGTATTCATATATCACTTTTCAATAAATATTTTTATAGAAATAAGAAGTCAAAGTTGTGTTTCGGAGACTGTGTCGCTGTCCAAAATGACTTTCTTCACGAGTACGGAGGGAGTACTTTTTCATAAGTTGGAAAAGAAAATGGCTTCGTAAGCATGCATGCATGCATGATATATATCCGTCTCGATCGTACTGTTGTTTCGTTTAACACAGGTCTTCGATCGTAAGCACAACTTTACATATGCCATGACAGAAAAAGTCCGCTCAATGCATCAGCTCGAAATCGAGCCGAATCATTGAGCGCATCCACCCCGCGTCACCCCGAAGTCAACCCCGGCGTTGCCCCCGAAATCAATCCACATCCAAACACAACGAACTCTTGTGAACTCCCGAATCAACATCATAGAACAATGAACTCACAACAAAGAACAACAAATATCCAAGATCCCGAATCAACATCATAGACAATTAACTCACAACCATGAACAACGAATATCCAAGATACCGAATCAACATCATAGACAATTAACTCCCAACCAAGAACAACGAACATCCAAGAACATGGCTGACGCGGAAGGAAGGAGAAGAGGTCGACTCCATTGCTGCTCATGTCGCCGTCTGCCAAACGTGATGTAGGAGAATCCGACGCCACCACCTTCGCTGGATCCGCTCGCATGAGAAGCTGCTGCCACCGCCCGTCGTCATTGCAAGCGGGAGAATCCGCTGCCGCCAGTGGTCGTCGCACGCGGGACAAGTCACCACTGCCCATGGACGTCACACGCGGGAGAAGCCACAGCCTCCCGTCGTCACCACACGACGGGAGAAGTCGCGCCGCCACCACCATACGCCCAGAGGGGACTGGAGATGCGTCGAGAGGAGGGGGAAGGGCGTGGGGAATGGAGGGGAGTGGAGGGGAGGCGGGCCGGCGAGGCGAGGGGGCGAGGGGAGTGGAGAGATGAGGCGGATGGACGAGAGGCGAGGGATGTGGTATGGACAAGGTCGAGCCGCTGAATTAGCTCGGTTTTCGTGGGGTGCCAGTTTTTTACACCTATAATATATTATAGATGTCGGTTTTAAATTAACCGACACATATAATATATTGGTTCGTAGGAAAGAGAGACACCAGTAACTCGAACTGTGTTAAGGAAGTTGGGTCTTCTCTTTTTAAGGAAAAAAGTTATATGGTCCGACTATTAGTAATTAAGGACGATTTTGCCCAACAAATGTAGGGATCAGAGGAAAGCTCTTATATGTTGGATTGGTTAGTCACGTCGATGATGGAGCACAGCGCCACTGAACAGTTGCACAGCCACAATCTAAAGATCAAAGGTCCAGAGACAGGGCAACACGGCAAGCTAGGTTTTAGCATGTGATCTTGGTCTGATAGAGCCCTCTGAATGACCTGAGAGATGATTCAGTTCCATTTATTTTCGGCAAGATGATAGAAATTAAATGAAAGGTGAAACACACATCTTGCTCCTGTCTTCCTCCTCTTTTCACATTGCAGCAAGCCAGCAATAGCTCGGGCTAAAAGAGGAAGAAGACATATAAAAAGAAAATGATCTTTATTACTAGTTGGTAGATCAATATAATCCGGTACTAAAGTGTTGATCTTTAGAACTGGTTGGTGACACCAAGTCATCAACCAGTAGTAAAAATCCATGGCAGTCTTAAACGGTATGATAAAATTTAAACCGGGACTAAAAACGATCTTCAGTATATACCGATTGGTGTTATCAACCGGTACTAAAGATTGCAATGTGCTGTTAGGCATTTTAATCGGCTACAAATATATCCAACATATATATTTATGGGTACCACGACGAAAGATCAGTTGTCAAGTAGTGTATTATGAAAATTCTCGTCAGGCACCCACAGCTCACCGTGGCAAAGTAATATACATGACCAGATCTACTCGTTTTTCTAAAATTCAGTGACTAGAGACACGATACTATTTAGTTTCTCTGCCATATTTATTCCATTGTCTAAAAAATTCGTTTCTCTGCCAACCAAATATACATCGCCGTAACTCGAAAATGTTAAAGACGCGTTGAGCTTGGTTTGGATACACAACCTTAATTTCATCGATCTATAGAGGCCTGAGAGCTGAGCCTGTCTTACAACACTGGCCCTTTGAACTTGGCTCATCATTGCAGCTTCACTGTCGGTGTTTATTTTTTTTGTTTTTATCATGAGAAAACCCGGAAGTACAACCGGCCGAAGCATGTATCAGACCGCCCAAGTTAACGCGAAGAGAAATGGCCGTGGCCCTCTAACTCGCATCATCTCTCACCCTCCCTCGTTCTCTTCTCACCTGCCAAACGCCGACACTCCCTCAGGGATTGACGAACCAGAACAAAAATTAGTTTCAGCTAAGACCGGGATTATATTCTATTATCTATAAAAAAATTACTGAAAATTCTCATTATGCTTATAGTATAATTTTTAATTAATAAAAACTAAAACAACTTATAAATAGATAAGTTACCCGGTGTTTGTAGACACCAGGTAGGTACACATAGGAACGCCACTCCGATAGCTGTTCCGAATGTCCGCCGTGTGACGCCGGCGATGCCCCCTATCGAGCGATGCCATGTCTTTTTTATCAAATACTCCCTCCGTTTTATATTATTAGTCGTTTGACTTTTTTTTCTAGCCAATCTTCTTTAGGTTTGATCAAATCTCTACTATTATAAAAAGTAGAGATATTTTTGTTGGTATTTTGGTACGTCATCTGTGTTTGAGTCGGTTTTTACAGTCCGTTCGTTTTTGGAAATACAGATCCTTGTTTGAGTTGGATTTTAAGTTCGTTTGCTTTTAGAAATACATAAGGAGTCGTATAAGAAATCTCTTTAAAAACACTCGCATGGAGACTCCTAATTGCAGCTCATGATTTTCTAAAAAAAAGAAAATATTCAATCAAATTCTCACAATCAATTTCACCTTAGCTAAACCGTATAACAATAATAAGATTAAAATAGCCTTCACCCGTTGCAACGCACGGGCATTTTTTCTAGTTTATAGAAAATGTAATAGCAGTTTTAAAAGAACAAATATATTATGAAAATATATTCAATGGTTGATTCAATGACACTAATTTTATATATTAGATATTGTTAAATTTTTCTATGAACTTAATTAAACATGACTATGAAAAAAGTCTTAATACGAAACGGAACATGCGTACGCACTACCAGAGCAAAGGTTTCTGTTTCCAACCTGATTGAGGTGGTGCATTTTTTTCACCGGCTCTGGCTCAGTTTGGGCTTTGCAAATTCCCTTCTTGGAGCTAATCGCTACCCGATGCATCGTCAGGCCAAACCAAGCCATTCTACGTCGAGTGCAAAGTGGGCCTCAACCACGCCCGTTCACCGTCCGAATAAGGCCCAATCTAAGTGGGGCTAACTGGAATTTTTTTCGTTTTTAGATTTTTTTTTAATATTTACACTAAATCGAAAAGATGTACCTTGGCTACAAAGGATTAGTTGTGTCTGGATTATCAAAAATTAATCATGCCATATAATTCACTTAATACTTTATATCTTTTAATTTGTAAACAAAATATTATTTGGTAACATACTAGCTCAGTAGCTCTGATGGCTCATATTTATCTTTGATGAATCATGAAAGGGCTATCGGTAGGGTAAATATCTAGCTTTGAACATGATTTCTTTTGATTCCCGTTGCAACGCACGGGCACACAACTAGTATAATATTTAAAAACTCATTGTCATTAACGAATTTCACATTAATAAGTTTAAAATACCAAAAAGAAATATCTCTAGATCATTTAAAACAATTAACAATTTCTTCTAACAGTTCTAGATGCAAAATCAGTTATGATAGTGTCAATAACAATCTCATCTAGCAGCATCTTCTCAATGTACAAAGTACCCTATCATGCTTGATACCATAGTATAAATATTTTGGAGGCCCAGCGCGGTCGCACTGCCCGCACTGCCCCAGGGCCAACCCTGTGCACTAGCTAGGCAGATCTAAAAAATAATAGAGGGGACTGGGCTTATCTCTCCTTTCTCCACTAGCTCCCTCTACTCTTGCTCGTCTCCCTCTTTTTCCCTCACCCCTCACCCCTTTTGTCAATGATAATCCAGCTTGGTAGGAATACTTAGACCCTATTTAGTTCTCAAAACAAAAATTTTTCACCCATCACATCGAATCAAATATTTGAACGCATACATAGAGTATTAAATGTGGACAATTAATAAAACCAATTACATAATTCGCCAGGAAATTGCGAGACAAATCTTTTAAGCCTAATTGCACCATGATTTGATAATGCGGTGCTACAGTAAAACATTTGCTAATGACAAATTAATTAGGCTTAATAAATTTGTCTCGTAGTTTCCTGGTGGAATCTATAATTTGTTTTATTATTAGACAATATTTAATACTTCAAAATATGTGTCCGTATATCCGATGTGACGCCCCAAAACAAAAATTTTTGCGAACTAAACCGGGCCTTAATCTCTCCAATACGCGGCCCACGTTGGATTCACCTCGATGCTTATTGGTGGTTGCGGGTGCAGTATGATTGGTTTAGCCACTACTATGGTGCTGGTTAATTGGGAAACCCCATAGGTGCCAGATTTCTCAACCGGCACCATGAAGGGGGCACTAATGACCCGGATTATTGGTGCCGGTTCCACAACATTCTGTAGAACCATCACCTTTGAGGCACACATGACAAAAAAAGTCGGCCTGATGCATCGGCTCGAAATCAAGCCGTATCATTGAGCGCATCCACCCCGCGTCGCCCCCGGAATCAATCCACATCCAAACACAACGAACTCCCGTGAACTCCCAAATCAACATCATAGAACAATGAATATCCAAGATCCCAAATCAACATCATAGACAATTAACTCACAACCAAGAACAACGAGCATCCAAGAACATGGTTGACGCGGAAGGAAGGAGAAGAGGTTGACTCCACTGCTGCTCATGTCGCCATCTACCAGATCTGTCGCAGGAAAATCCGACGGCACCGCCGTCGCCGGATTTGCTCGCATGAGAAGCTGCTGCCACCGCCCGTCGTCATTGTAAGCGGGAGAATCAGCTGCCGCCAATGGTCGTCGCACACTGGACAAGTCACCGCTGCCAATGGACATCACACGCGGGAGAAGCCGCAGCTTCCCGTCGTCACCACACGACGGGAGAAGTCGCCGCCGCCTCCACCATACGCCCGGAGGGGACTAGAGATGTGTGGAGAGGAAGGGGAAGGGCGTGGGGAATGGAGGGGAGTGGAGGGGAGGCGGGCCGGCGAGGCGAGGGGAGTGGAGAGATGAGGCGGATGGAGAGAGGCGAGGGATGTGGTATGGACAAGGTCGAGCCGCTGAATTAGCTCGGTTTTCGTGGGGTGCCAGTTTTTTACACCTATAATATATTATAGATGTCGGTTTTAAATTAACCGACACATATAATATATTGGTTCGTAGGAAAGAGAGACACCAGTAACTCGAACTGTGTTAAGGAAGTTGGGTCTTCTCTTTTTAAGGAAAAAAGTTATATGGTCCGACTATTAGTAATTAAGGACGATTTTGCCCAACAAATGTAGGGATCAGAGGAAAGCTCTTATATGTTGGATTGGTTAGTCACGTCGATGATGGAGCACAGCGCCACTGAACAGTTGCACAGCCACAATCTAAAGATCAAAGGTCCAGAGACAGGGCAACACGGCAAGCTAGGTTTTAGCATGTGATCTTGGTCTGATAGAGCCCTCTGAATGACCTGAGAGATGATTCAGTTCCATTTATTTTCGGCAAGATGATAGAAATTAAATGAAAGGTGAAACACACATCTTGCTCCTGTCTTCCTCCTCTTTTCACATTGCAGCAAGCCAGCAATAGCTCGGGCTAAAAGAGGAAGAAGACATATAAAAAGAAAATGATCTTTATTACTAGTTGGTAGATCAATATAATCCGGTACTAAAGTGTTGATCTTTAGAACTGGTTGGTGACACCAAGTCATCAACCAGTAGTAAAAATCCATGGCAGTCTTAAACGGTATGATAAAATTTAAACCGGGACTAAAAACGATCTTCAGTATATACCGATTGGTGTTATCAACCGGTACTAAAGATTGCAATGTGCTGTTAGGCATTTTAATCGGCTACAAATATATCCAACATATATATTTATGGGTACCACGACGAAAGATCAGTTGTCAAGTAGTGTATTATGAAAATTCTCGTCAGGCACCCACAGCTCACCGTGGCAAAGTAATATACATGACCAGATCTACTCGTTTTTCTAAAATTCAGTGACTAGAGACACGATACTATTTAGTTTCTCTGCCATATTTATTCCATTGTCTAAAAAATTCGTTTCTCTGCCAACCAAATATACATCGCCGTAACTCGAAAATGTTAAAGACGCGTTGAGCTTGGTTTGGATACACAACCTTAATTTCATCGATCTATAGAGGCCTGAGAGCTGAGCCTTTGAACTTGGCTCATCATTGCAGCTTCACTGTCTGTGTTTATTTTTTTTTGTTTTTACGGATCATGAGAAAACCCGGAAGTACAACCGGCCGAAGCATGTATCAGACCGCCCAAGTTAACGCGAAGAGAAATGGTCGTGGCCCTCTAACTCGCATCATCTCTCACCCTCCCTCGTTCTCTCCTCACCTGCCAAACGCCGACACTCCCTCAGGGATTGACGAACCAGAACAAAAATTAGTTTCAGCTAACACCGGGATTATATTCTATTATCTATAAAAAAATTACTGAAAATTCTCAATATGCTTATAGTATAATTTTTAATTAATAAAAACTAAAACAACTTATAAATAGATAAGTTACCCGGTGTTTGTAGACACCAGGTAGGTACACATAGGAACGCCACTCCGATAGCTGTTCCGAATGTCCGCCGTGTGACGCCGGCGATGCCCCCTATCGAGCGATGCCATGTCTTTTTTATCAAATACTCCCTCCGTTTTATATTATTAGTCGTTTGACTTTTTTTTCTAGCCAATCTTCTTTAGGTTTGATCAAATCTCTACTATTATAAAAAGTAGAGATATTTTTGTTGGTATTTTGGTACGTCATCTGTGTTTGAGTCGGTTTTTACAGTCCGTTCGTTTTTGGAAATACAGATCCTTGTTTGAGTTGGATTTTAAGTTCGTTTGCTTTTAGAAATACATAAGGAGTCGTATAAGAAATCTCTTTAAAAACACTCGCATGGAGACTCCTAGGAACGAGCTCACCTCTAAATTCAATTGTCGCGCACGAGCTCTTGTTATCGGTCCTTGAATGACCGTTGGAGGATTGTTGTGTATATCTGAGGTAGTGATGTCCGCATCACTCGGGAGGGGCCGCTCGACACCGGGAGCGGCAGCGGCGGCTGCTGGGAGCGGCGTGAGCTGCATGGCAGCAGTGGGGGATCTCCGGTGGCTCCAACGGATCCGAGAACGACGATGGCAGGGGCGGCTCTGGTGGCGATGGCTGCGAGCGACGTCGACGGCGATAGCGAGGACGGCGTCGGCAGCGGCGAGCTACGGTTTTGGGATTTTCTGGATTTTCATTTTTTTTTTCCGATTTTTTCTTTTTGCAAGTGGATGACTTAAGGGACCGCATGCAAAAATTGGATTTTCGCATGCGGTCGCCATAGCCGCATGCAAAGATCGCGATCTTCGCAGACCTTTTCGTGCATACGGCTGGCCCAACCGCATGCGAAAATCATTTTCAACCGTTTGGAAAAACCTCTTTGACTAGTGTTAATTTCCATATATATCTCTTCTAAATCTAGAGTATTGAATAAATTAAGCTCGTGCCCTAGGCTATATATATAGCCCTCCATTATTTCTACCTAACCTAACTTTGGGACTTATCATTTCTTTATTTAATGAGAAATTTCCCTATGTACCCCTGAAACTTAACCCAATCCCTTCTATGCTCCTGAGATTTGCTCATTCCCTTCCATACCCCTAAATTTCAGTTTTGATCCTTTTTATACCTCTTCCATCAGTTGACCGTTAGTTCAGTGTTAAATTTCTATCATAAAGTTCATTTTGCCCTTTGGTATTAAGAAAATATAAATTTATGAAGTATGTTGAAGGAGTGTATAAATTTTTTATATGCGACTATTATATGTATGAGTTTATTTTTGTGAGATATTATTTAACAAAAGTAATATTTTAGTTTCATCTCGCGAAGGGAAAACAAAATTAATTTTTATCTATGACAAAAATAATTTTAGATAAAACAAAAAGTAATATTTTTACCATTAAAAACTGTATATATAGCATATTTTGTTATAGTAGTACGAAATTTTTCATAAGATAAATCTTGTTATGTGAGATAAAAATTATTTATGTTAAATAATTTCTCAAAAAATAAACTCATAAATATAGTAATAGCATACAATAAATTTATACATTCCATAAATATACTTCATAAATTTATATTTTCTTGATACTAAAGGGTAAAATGGGCTTTATGATATGAATTTAACTGTCAACTAATGGTCAACTGATGGAAAGGGTACAGAAGGGATCCAAACTAAAATTTAGAGGTACGGAAGAGAACGAGCAAATCTCAGGGGTATAGAAGGGATTAGACGAACTTTCAGAGGTACAAAGGGAATTTTCTCTTATTTAATATGATGGTGCATATCTACCTTTCCTGTTTATATATCCCATTATTCTTGCCAGCTTATAGAGCCATGCATGAATGTAAATTAGTTACTACAAGTCATCATCACAGACTACCCGGTGGAGTGGACATAGGCACATAGCTCAATTTGGTTAAGTTTTTTTTACGGGGTGGTTGTATTTACGGCACATCGTTTTTAATGGTAGGTGACATATCCATCAACAGCGAGACATATGTAGTGACTTCGTAGATCTCAAAATATGTTGGCTCACTCTTTTAAAGGTGTTCGTATGGTATGATATGCGTATGTGTGTTCAACTAGATAAGTATGCACACATTATGATCGAGCAACTGTATTTGTATTGTATTTCTAAAAAAGACAGACGAACCTCGGCAAAAAAAAAGTCAAGAGTAGTAGAGTACTAGCATACATGACTTCAACTACCGTCTGAAGACTTATTTTACAAGGATATACGACAACGTTGGTACTACAAAGTGAAATATGGACAAGGCTGATAAGTTTAATACGTTGGGGTGGCCCTACGCCCATACTCATTGACGCATTGTGCAGAGTCTTCGCCGCCCAAGCATCAGTACGTCCCACGACACCGTGTCTTAATGAGCTATATATATATACACACATCGGGTGTGCTTCTTCCCTCAAAGAATCAAATTAAACTAGATCTCAACGTTAATTCCTGTAGCCAACAAACATTAATATCGCTGGGCGCTTCGCTGCCTTCTTGCAGCACTCGGAGCGACTCGATACACTACTACATAAGGTGAGCCCACTGCCCTACTATACCATCTAAAGTTGTCTTACCTTTTCCTTTCACAACAATTAATTAGTAAATATGCTGCTACCTCCGTCTTTATATTTTCACTCCTACAAAACATCAAATAGATGCTGGCACTATAGATACCAGAGTAGGTAAAGCCGGCACCTATAGCGCCTTTCCCCGCGCACGCGCCCGTCAGTCCGCCAAAATCCAAAGAACCGGCACCTTTAGTCTCAAATAAGTGCCGGTTTTTAAAAATATCCGGCATCTATTACTGATGTCAAAAAGATGCTGGCTTTTATTGAAAATTCGGCACCTTTTAGTACCCAGCCCATTGTAGTTGTTGGCGTGGGGCCCACCCAAGAACCGGCATCTTCGCCGTAAAAGGAATAGGTGCCGTTTTTTTAAAAAAATCGACACCTATAATATATTATAAATGCTGTTTTTAAAAAACGGCACCTCATAAAACCGAGTCAAGCCGCACGTTCTTATCCATCCAGAGTCAGCAGAGTCACGTTCTTATCCACCTCTCTCTCGTCTCTTCACCTCCTTCTCTGCCTTCTCTCTCGCCTCCAACTCCCTAGCGGCTGTGGGAGGTGGTGGCGGCAGTGAGCGGCAGCGGGAGGTGGCGGCGACAGCGGCTCGAGGCGGCGGCAGCAGGAGAGGCCGGAACGGTGGGCGGCGCCATCCCCTCTACCAGATCCGGCGGAAGGGGAGGCAGCGGCAGTGGTGGGCACCCGCAGGAGTCCGGGAGCGAGCTCCGACGGCGGAGGAAGCGGCAGTGGCCGCCCCTCTGTTAGATCTAGCAGGAAGTGAGGCGGGGGCAGCAGTGGCGGAAGGGAAGGCCGCGGCGACAGAGCCGGCTTGAGGGGAGGAGACGACGGTAGCCTCAGATGGGCAAGGCGGCAGCAAGTAATTGAGTTGTTCATGTTCATGTTCTGAATCAGGTGTGTTCTTGAGTGGTCGAGGTGAAAGGGAGCTGCTCGGCTCGATGCAAGCCGGCTTTTTTTTCTTCGTGAAACCTTAATGGTGCCGGTTGTAAAACATAAAAAAACGACATCTTTACCCATATAGATGACGGTTCTATAACCGACACCGATGACCGAAGTCATCTGTGCTGCCTCCGTGGTGCTGGTTGGGAAAACGACATCTAAGAGGGGTTCC
>CM020186.1:1657297-1688743 GCA_009805545.1 Oryza longistaminata
ATACATTAAAATATGGAGTGAGTACTAATTAAGCTCAAGCTGGCGGCGTATTCGAATAGCGCGCGGCGCGGGGATGAAGAATGGAAAAGCTCATCGTCAAAATAGACGCATTTTATAGCGCAAAACGTACGAGATGAATAATCCATTGGTAATGCAAACCATGCATGCTTGCTTGACGGCGGCAGAGGCGAAGCGTTCTCGCGTCGCGTGCGCGATGCGGCCCGTCTCGCGTTCTGGGGCACTGTATAAATGTGGCATGGCACGGGAAATCTTCAACTGCACGGTGATCGAGAGGGATTGGTTTTGTTCGCCACTACGTAGTATACAAATCGTGTCCACGACCAGCGGCGAACACAAACAAGTATAATTGAGGAGACGAAGCTAGAGATCAATTAATACCACTTGTCATAAAAGTTAATCGATATAGAGGAACGACGACTAACCTTCCTGATCGCTTCCGTCATTAATCGCCCAAAACATACTAGATGACGACACAGGGATACACTATATTTGTTAACGAGGTTCAGCCGAAACCTACACCCCCGGGGCTCTGATTATGGACGCCCATAAAATCAGAGCCCCGGGGACGTAGGCTTCGGCTGAACCTCGTTAACAAATATAGTGTATCCCTGTGTCGTCATCTAGTATGTTTTGGGCGATTAATGACGGAAGCGATCAGGAAGGTTAGTCGTCGTTCCTCTATATCGATTAACTTTTATGACAAGTGGTATTAATTGATCTCTAGCTTCGTCTCCTCAATTATACTTGTTTGTGTTCGCCGCTGGTCGTGGACACGATTTGTATACTACGTAGTGGCGAACAAAACCAATCCCTCTCGATCACCGTGCAGTTGAAGATTTCCCGTGCCATGCCACATTTATACAGTGCCCCAGAACGCGAGACGGGCCGCATCGCGCACGCGACGCGAGAACGCTTCGCCTCTGCCGCCGTCAAGCAAGCATGCATGGTTTGCATTACCAATGGATTATTCATCTCGTACGTCTTTGCGCTATAAAATGCGTCTATTTTGACGATGAGCTTTTCCATTCTTCATCCCCGCGCCGCGCGCTATTCGAATACGCCGCCAGCTTGAGCTTAATTAGTACTCACTCCATATTTTAATGTATAACGCCATTGACTTTTTGACAAACGTTTGACCTTTCATCTTATTCAAAAAAATTATGTAATTATCATTTATTTTATTGTGACTTGATTTATCATCGAATGTTCTTTAAGCATAATATAAGTATTTTTATATTCGCATAAAAAATTTGAATAAGACAAATGGTTAAATGTTGGTTAAAAAGTCAACGGCGTCATACATTAAAATACGGAGGGAGTACTAGTATGATCAATCTGAACCGACAATTTTTCTTCACAAATTTCTGATTTATTTTTTTCCAAGCCTGATACAGTTAATTGTTTTCTGCCTTCAGGTTTTGCGGTGGAGGAATCAAATGGAAAGCATGCTGCTGCCGCCGGAGAGCAGGGACTGGTCGGAGCTGCCGATGGACGCGTTCTCGGTGATCTTCGCCAAGCTCGGCGCCATCGAGCTCCTCATGGGCGCCGGCCTCGTGTGCCACTCATGGCTGCACGCCGCCAAGCTGCCTCACCTGTGGCAATGCGTGGAGATGGTTCACCACGAGGCCCTGAGCCTGAAGGAACCCATTGTCATGTCCGAAATGGCGAGGGCGGCCGTGGACCGCTCTGATGGCCGGCTTGAGGCGTTCGAGGGGCAGTGGTTTGTTAACGATGGGCTGCTCAACTATATACGGGACAGGTATGTACTCAATCTTGTTTCGGCCATAGTCATTAAGACCGGACAAGAAAATAAGTAAACTGATATTGGTGGGAGCTTCTGTTATTTGCTGGGCTTTATGGTTGAGTAGAAATGATATGGTTTTTGACAAATCACCATCTATTTCCTATATGCAGGTAATTTTTAGGGCAACACACTGGCTCCGGTGTTGGGCACAGCTACAAAGGTGTGATGATGATGGGGAGTTTCTAAAGGTTGCATGCCGCAAGTTGGAGTCGATGGTTGTGCAACTTTTTGCCAATTATGGATGTAGATTTACAAATAGACTTGAATAAATGTATTCTCCTCGTTTTGGTCTGGTTTCCTCTGCTTTGGTGTGGTGTGTTCTTTTTAATCTGAACTACACTCTTTTTATGAGTACAACTTTGTAATAATTGGCTGTAGCTCGTTTTAGAGCAAAGGCCGGGATGTTATATTCCATTATCTAAAAAAATTTAAACTGGTGAGGCTTTTGGTTCGATGGTTCACTAGTTCAACCGGTTGAACCAGTGGTCTAATCCGGTTCAGTAGGTATTAAATATGTTACTCGTTCCTTTCAAACACAAGTGGGATGATAGCCTGGTGGTTGGTGGGCTTCCTCCCTCACACGTGATCCTGGGATCAAATCACTCCGACACCTGTCAGTTTTATAGCGGTTTTTCCTGAAAACCGGCCGGTCTGACCGGTTTATATATTGGTTTGATTGCATATCCGGTCTTTTAACTGGACCGAACCGGCAGAGGCTCCGGTCCGACCGCCGGTCGTCGTATAATGTAACAATCCGAACCGGTGGTCGTATCTAGTACTGGATGTGACACATCGTCTTACAATATCTGGATTCGTAGCAGTAGTACATGTCTTGTCCGGTACTATGTTAATATATTAGTACAAATTAAAATGCATCGCATCAACTTTTTTTTAAAAAAAGCACATCGCATCAACTTGATCATTGAAGTACTTCAATGTTCATGCTGTACGTTGAAACAACCACACCATCATTTGATAAGTTGACATTTTTTTTCCGTTCCTTGCTCACTATATTACTCATCATCAGGTCACCGAAGCTGAAGCGCCTGTGCCTTGTCTCATGCTACAGTGTCTACAAGGAAGCGTTCATCGAGTTCATAGCAAAGTGTCCGCTGATAGAGGACATCGCCCTCATCAACTGTGGAAGTGTCGTCTTCCACGCGCTGAATGTGATCACCGGAAAATCATGCCCGCAGCTGAAGCGGTTCGAGCTACGAACGGCATTTGAGCGACCTTGTTACGGGTTCGATGTGCCGCTGGGGATTCCAACGGTGTGCCACCTGCAACACCTGATTTTAGGGGGCATCATCGACATCGACAACGAAGAGCCCCCTGCCCTCACCTTGATCTTATTGACATCAGGGAGTGCTATGAGCTCAAGGTCGTCGATGCTACGTACCCTGCGAGCAAAGTGCGCCAAGATCAAGATACGTACTGAAGCTTCCCTGCTACCTTGAATATAATGTTAGAGCAGGTACAATAAGCTGATTCAGCAGGCTGCAAAATATTTTAGATCATTCAAATCCTAGTTGGAAGGGAGAGAATCGCGGAGAGAGAAGGAAGCCGACGACTATTCTAGCGCTAGCGATAGCACGCATACATATGTAGGTACAGTTCCTGGTGCCAATAGAAAATACATTTGTGGGCCCAACCATCACTTCGTCCGATCCCCTGTGCGTTTTCCTCTTCCTCTCCGTTGCATGCCGGACAAGATCTTCGCCGCGCCGCCGCACGCCATCGCTTGCCAATCTTCAGCTCCGTTAATGTTTCTCCAATCCCGCTTGCCTGCATCTTGCGAGGCTACTCTCGCCCATGGTCCATGGCTGAAAAACTCGACCCGATATGTGCCAAATCGCTCGTTTGCCGCTCTAGATTCATCTGGCCAACCGCGGCTTTTGGATCGATCTACAGTCCCGGTGAATGCTTAAGGAGCAATCAGTTTTGATCTCAGCTCGTTCGTTGCCGCCGCCCGCCGCTTGCTCGTCTTTCATCCAGTTTGGGTTTTGATTTGCCGATTCCTATCTGCTGTTGTGTTCGTTTCTGAACACATGAACGACCCGTGGCTTTCTTTTTCTAGGCTCATGTGCATATCACGCACAAATGGTCACAAGGATAGTGTGCACATTTGATCATACACTTTAGTATATGCATGCACAGTTAATTATTTGATTGATGAGATATAGCCCGTCCAATAATTTCTCTATTGTACTAGTTGGCTATAATATCAACTCTAAAATGACATGGAGATAAGTATAGCCGACTGTCGACTGTACTATTGACCTTGCTCTGAGGTATTTATGGTTACCTGGTCTCACAAAAGCATTCATGATAGCACTTCCATACTCTCTCAAGAACTCATTTACATAGATTCTAAAGCAGTGGTATTAATGCTGTAGTAGCGCATCTGTTGGATATCAGTCATTAGCATCTATGTAAAGAGCATAATAATTGTGTTAGTCAAGTGTATCGCTGCGGTTGAGATCCCTGGATGGGATACCGCAGGTCGTGTAACTTCTGTTGGCATGTTTTTGGCATAAACAAGTGGGTTCAATATGGAGAAGTGAACATACATGCTGGGCCGTCAAGATTATATTAGTATGCAATGGACGATAGCACATGGCAGATGAGCGTATATTGTATAGACCAATGAACATTCCATTTATGATGATTGACATTAAAAGACAATTTGTCAAACCAAGCCTAGGTAAGCTACGAGATAGTATCTATATGACAGGCTGATCGTCTTCTAATATTTAAATTCCTCCATCTTGCAGGATTCCTATCTATATTTTTTGGTTCCTGCAGACCACTCAATGTCTAAGCAAAGATCATTTTGTTGGCAGCAAAGTTTTGTGCTGAGATAATTATGAATTGTTTGATATTGCAATATCATGTTTTTGTTATCTTTGGGAACCTTGGAGGCCATATTTTATTAAAACAAAATGGCCTTTAGTTGAATCCCATGAATTTATGTATGTCTGTAGATGAATGTATATCAGTTCTCCTATTCAAGTAACTTACTATTCTTCCTTCTGAGACGAAGTTAGGCATACCTTGCCCACTAGTCTTTACATTCTTCCTTATCTTTGTGAAAACTTTTCCTCCTCTTATGTCTAGTTTATGGCCTTGCAGCCATTGATAGCAATGTGCATGAAGGCGGAGTATACCAGCAGTCCTGTTGATCCTAATGCTGTCGCGGAGCATACAGAAGATGAAAATCAACAGCCAACCACTGTATCACCTACTAATGCAGAAATAGACATAGACCAAGAGGCTGTTCCTCAACACAAGGGTGCAATAATACATGACTTTTGCCTAGGGATCCCTTTTGGTATGACTTCAACTTCCTTCAAAGCAACATTCTGTATTGATTTTATAATTCTGACATTCTGACTGTTACTTGATTCTTATTAAAAACATAGCTTGGTTCAGTTCTGTTATTATTTATGATGTCCTCAAATTCTTGCATTTCATGATCTTAAAGTAATCCTTTAAGGCCGAGTTTAGTTCCAAACTTTTTCTTCAAACTTCCAACTTTTCTATCACATCAAAACTTTCCTACACACATAAACTTCCAATTTTTCCGTCACATCGTCCCAATTTCAACCAAACTTCCAATTTTAGCATGAACTAAACACACCCTAACTAAAGGGTATAATGCCCTCTGCCATTCTACTATGAAATCTAGCTGAGGAATCTTTGTATGTGTCATCTTTTTGTGGAGGCTGGTTAAATGCTCCAATACTGTTATCCTATTTTTTGTTGCATCTATATTCTCTAGGAATAAGTCCACTCTATCCTCTAAAGTTTCCCCCTAAAATATGAACCAGATTTATATTCCCTAAAATATGAAGTTTTGAGAGGTGGTTCGCCATGACTTAGGTAATTTCCTACATGTCATCGACTGATTGTGGACTTCCATCTTATCCTTAGCTACTACTTTCGCTGTGACTGGCACCAACACCCTTAGTCATTGCTAATCAGAGCCAACCCAAGTGAGTGACTAACATCATTTAACACGTCTGCTACCACTATGGTAAAGCACCTCCAAAACCACTATAGGGGGGGGGGGGGGGGGGGGGGGGGGGGGGGGGGGGGGGGGGGGGGGGGGGGGTTATTTAAACCTGTTTTTTCATACCCTAAGGAATGCTCAGTTTCATACTTCAAGAGGTCAAATAGACGATCATAGTGTTCTAGGAGGCTAATGAGACCTTTTTTCTATTTTATCAAATAAAATAAATAATGAGTCCTACTACATTTAATTGTTCAAATTCAGGTGGAATTTTATTTTCCATGGGCCTTGTTGATTTCTGTTTTGGAGGAGTACGCGTAAGTCTTACTTTCGGTGTTGCACCTGGCCTTGCAATATTGGCCCTTGGTGTGCTTAGCCTAAGGTTGGAGGAGTGCAAGTCAAGCTTGCCCATTCATAACTGGCACAAGCAGGTATCGCCATTTCCTAACTTAACATTCTTCTCAGGTTTCAATGAATCAAGTTATGATTTTGCAGTGACTTGAATATCTGATAGTATATAGGATATATCTCTTCATTGTTTATGCTCGATTGCGAATTCAGAAATATTCGAAATTGAACCCAGATTGCTATTATAAGCAAGATTGTAGTTCTGACTGTGAATAACCCTGCTCTGCTCATCATTTGCAGCTGTTGCTGCTGCGGTAGCATGGAAGCACTTCCAGGCGTACACCACAGTAAGTGACACTTCCTCTTTGTTCTCAAGAATTCTGATCTTACTCTTTTTCTGATTTATCATCCTGTTATGTCAGACAAAGAAACTGAGCTTCCCTGGGCTTTTTACACTGCACTCAGGTACCTCCCCTTATCTTTTTACTTGCCTGAATGAATTGCTCCTTTCAGCCTTTTGCTCCTCCTCTTACTATTTCTTGTGTTACCAGTGCCGCTATGATCTGCTTCTACTCATATGTGCTACTTGCTGGGGGAATCCACCACCAAAGAAGAAGGCAGCAGTTGCTCAAATAAGTCAAACTTATAGTGTCCTTTCGTGTTATCATAGTTGTACTGATATAGGAATGTGCTTGCTTTTTTTTCCCCTTTCTTTTCCATTGGAGAACAGCGAAAAGAATAAGTTGTATTCTACCATAGCTCATTTGGGTACATAACGAGGAAGACCTAAGAAGACAATTTTTTTCTGCCTCAACATGAACTATTTTTTCCTGGACAGACGTAAACAAAAGTTCTCTCTGAATTCTTTACCACAAAATTCCATTGGCCACATGGGCCTATATAGCCTATGTCCATCCAAAAGTGTGTTTTCTCGTATTTTCTTTCAGAGATTCTGTGCTCAGTTCTGGTGAGGTTTGCTACTCCTGATATGATAGCCCGAAATGTGGCTCAACCCTCAAGGGATTCAAGCTGCAATTCGATTCTTGTAATACGATTATTATACGAGTTGCTATTTAATTTCAACCAGACTTCGATACCTGGTTTTTTCTCTGAAGTTTTTGACGTGTTCGTTTGTATAAGCTCGAGTTGCTGCAATATTTTCTCTGGCAACTTGAGTTGCCTATTGATTTCAAATAAAGATGCCAACCTTTTCTTTCCTATCCTTTTTGAGTTGCCATTAAATTTCGACAAGATCGTTATGAATTTTCAACCAGAATATACGACGTTGCCACTCGATTATTTACTCTAGCTTCCGACAACCTTCAATCTCATTATGTGTGGTGTGCCTTTTGCTTAAACGTTTAGTTTTTTTGTTGTGGGTTAAACTTTGTATGAATTTTATTGCATAGATAAAACTCGAGTTCCCTCGCCAGTTGATTTTTTTGTTTGATTTGTTTCTCAATAAGAAATTATACTCCTAGATTTCTATTCCATTTTTCAGAGTTTTGGCTTGCTTGCACTATCTTTGCACTTGACGTGTTGTCTAATAGCTCGTGGACAATATTGCAATCTAATGAGTTGCCAAATTTCAGTATTGACTACCAAATCTCTTTTCGGTTTGTTAGAAAACTGCCATCACATTTCTCGAGTGACTTCAGTTAGTTTTTTTAGTTTAGCCTCATCATTTGCTCCATGGGTGATAAGATGTAGAAAAATAAATGAAACAACCAATATAATGTAAAATTAATGCTGAAAAGTAAACTACGATAAAAAAAAATTTCTCAAAATTCTACTCTAAATTAAATTTCAAAATATAAAGTTTAGCTGGAGCTGATAAGCCAAAAAAAAAAAAAAAACAATGGAAGCTTTGTATGCGCAAGGCACACACAAGTTGCTCATGATGTATTTATACGTTTCTTAGTATCTCTTTTTTTTTTCCTTGTTGTGTTGATTTGTACTGTTGCATTTTGCTAAGGGTCTATTTGTTTCGGAGAAATTTCAACATATAGGAATAGGAAAAGTGAAAGAATAAGAATGTATGCACATATGATTTTTTTTTCATAAGGTTTGTGTGAATAAAAAAAATTCTTTAGTTTTCCTATCTCTACATTCCTAGGAATCGAATGACATTCATACGCTTCGATCTTTAGAATCCAAATCTTCTGAAATTCCTCCAAAATGAATAGTCCTTAAAGGATTATGTGTAAATATTGAAAATTACAATGTATATTTTTTCTAAGTGTCTATATTTTTAAAAAATGACGTCGTAAAATGAGTAAAAGACGTCAGCTATTAGATTCGATCAGAAGTTTAGGCAGTGTAGCGTCCATTTTACAACATATATTTTTCTAAGTATCTTTATTTTACGTCAGCTCTTTTACAGCAACTGAGCAGATCAAATGGCGTAAAATGACGCTACACTATAAACTTCTGATGGAGTTCATTTGTCCATAGACAACAACACCGGGGAAGTATCCGGTGCAATCTCCCCTTTCAGTGTTAATCATGCAATCTCCACTTCCACCGTTGGATCGAGAAATAGACGTCCGAGATTCGCCACGTCACCATGAGTTAAAATTTAACTCGCAGATTCACCCATGAGTTAAAATTTACTGAGAGTTAAATTTTAACTCATGGTGATGTGGACGAATCTCGAACGTCCATTTCCGATCCAACAGTGGAAGATGGAGATTGCAATGCACTGAATGGGGAGATTGCACCGGATACTTCCCCACACCACCCCTAACATCCTAACATGACGAACGATTTAATTAATTCCCAAGGGCAAAAAAAAAAAAAAGCACAGGTCGACGTGTCAATCTCCACGTGGCGACAAACCATTGGCCAGCGACACGCCATCGTCGCACCCCACAACCGTTCCATGAACCAAGTCCACCCGCATACGGGCAACACCCGCTACTACACCCACCCACGCGTCCTCATCCGGCGTGGTGAACCGCGTCCACGACCACTCTCGCCTCACGGTCACGCCCATTCTCCCACCAAGATCAAACCCGTTCGTTTCACTCCCGGAGAGGAAGAAGAAAAAAACACAAAAACCGAAAAGAAAAGAAAAAAAAAAAACAACAACAACAAGATTTTTTTTTTCCGGCAAACCCTCTCGTACCAAAATCGCGGCGGCTTTATCCACCGAATCAAAAAAAATCCCCGCGACAATGTCTCCGTCCAATCTCTCCTCCTCCTCCTCCTAGAGCCGGAGAATCCACCCCCCATCACCATCGTGCTCGCAATCGCATCGGTAAGAGCAGCTTGGATCTGGTCTAGGGTTTGTGGGGGGTTCGCGATATCGTCGCGATTCCCGTCCCTTTTTCTTTTTTAGTTTTGATTCGTGATGAGCTGGTTGTTTGTTGTGCTAATTTGTGATCCGGTGGGTGGTGGGTGGTGGTGCAGCCTGTGGCGGGATCGCCGGCGGCGGCGGCGGAGATGATTCGGCTGCAGACGTACGCGGCGTTCAGCCTGATGGCGACGGCGACGGCGGTGTACTACGCGTTCAGCAGCGGGAGCAGTTCTACCCGGCGATGGTGTGTACCTCTCCACCTCCAAGATCTGCTTCGTGCTGCTCCTCAACACGGGCCTCGTCGCCATGTGCGTCGCCTGGCAGCTCGTCAAGCGGCTCTTCCTGGGGACGCTCCGGGAGGCCGAGGTGGAGCGGCTCAACGAGCAGGCGTGGCGGGAGTGGTGGAGATCCTCTTCGCGGTCACCATCTTCAGGCAGGACTTCTCCGTCTCCTTCCTCGCCATGGTCCGCCGGCTGCTGCTCGTCAGGCGCTGCACTGGCTCGCGCAGAAGAGGGTCGAGTACATCGAGACCACGCCCTCCGTGCCCATGCTGTCGCACGCCAGGATCGTCTCCTTCATGCTGTTCCTGCCTCGTCGTCGACTGCCTCTTCCTGTCCAACTCGCTCAGGTCGCTCATACACAAGCGGGAGGCGTCTGTTGCAATCTTCTTTTCGTTTGAGTAAGCTCCATTTTCTTTACTTCTCGCTTTTGGATTTGTATGCTCTCTTAGACAACATATGCTTAAGAGTTGTTATTACTATGAGTAGTATATGGATTTTCATTGCTAGATGTCAAGTTAATTTTGTAAGTTGCATTTATAGCATACCGGACTATGAAGCAATTAAAATAATTCTTACGTATTGATTTTAGGTAACAGATTCAATTTGACTTAGTGTATTCACTTAGCTATGCATAAATTTGCCTAATATGCTCCATAAATCCTTTCATTTAGATATTTGGTTTTTATATTCCAATTTCCTAATCTATGATGATCTCTTTGAGTTTTGCTTGTTTGAAAAAACACAGTGCTTTAAGAACTTTTTAGATCACCATGTCCGACTCTTTTTTGACATTAGATTTTAGTAAGATTTATCAGCTGTATAATACTTATCTTTTTTGAAGCGTGGATGTGCCTTTGCCCAATATCCATGAATGACTAATCTTACCGTTGCCTGATGCTATTCTTCTCTGTATCTGACTATCTGCCGATGATTTCTTCTTGTGTTATTTCACAATATTGAGATTCATAATAACTCAAGGATGTGCATATCAGGTACATGATACTAGCAACATCCACAGTATCGACATTCGTGAAATATATATTCTATGTCAGTGACATGCTAATGGAAGGTCAATGGGAGAAAAAGGCAGTGTATACATTTTACTTGGAGCTCATCAGTGACCTTGTACACTTATCTTTGTATATGCTCTTCTTCATAGCTATCTTCCTGTAAGTTCTCTTAAGATGATATTTCTGCTTTATGTGTTGTACTGTCAACCTGGGTAATTGATCTTCTATATTGATATATCAGGAACTATGGTGTCCCA
Organism: Oryza longistaminata; assembly: GCA_009805545.1. Classification (NCBI taxonomy): domain Eukaryota; kingdom Viridiplantae; phylum Streptophyta; class Magnoliopsida; order Poales; family Poaceae; genus Oryza; species Oryza longistaminata. The sequence continues at coordinate 1,668,329 of CM020186.1, forward strand.
CTGCACTTGATACGTGAGCTGTATGAGACATTTCGCAACTTCAGAATCCGTATCGCGGATTATGTACGCTACAGAAAGATAACTTCCAACATGAACGAAAGATTTCCAGATGCCACAGCAGATGAGCTCAATGCGTGAGTCTTATTGAAATTTTAATTCAGTTATTTCTTTAACGAAAATTGTTTGTGACTTAATTTTTTATATTCAGGAGTGATGCTACATGTATTATTTGCCGTGAGGAGATGACCACAGCAAAAAAGCTGCTTTGTGGGCACCTGTTCCATGTCCATTGTTTGAGGTCATGGTTAGAACGCCAACACACTTGCCCTACATGTAGAGCTCCAATTCTGCCCCCAGATAATGGGCGTACTGCAGCACGTCCGCATGGAGTTCATCCTGGAGTTCAGCCTGGTGACTGTCTAAACCTTTTTGTATCATTTTGCACAACGTTTATACTTTGTTCTAATTCAACATAATAAAAAATAGTTCCAGGTAATGGCACACCAGGTTCAGAACGAGCAGCAGGTGAGAACATAAGCAGGCGCCAAGCAAAACTTGAAGCAGCTGCTTCGGCTGCTTCCCTATATGGGAGATCCTTTGCTTATCCTCCAGCGAACAATTTGAACAGGTACTGATTCTACTTTTTGCTGGGAGAGACTACTGCAAACTTTTTTGTAATTCCATTTCAGACTTGGTAATAACTATGATAACAAATGCCAAATCTGAAAATTCTTTTGTGGATAATGGAACTTGTGACTTCTACAAAGTTTAGACATTCTTTTTTTTTTTTTTTTTGCAAACTGCCTTTTTTTCTGTGACTAAGTACATATTTATGAACTTTGTTGGATGATTATAAATTTAATTGTGCTGTACTGATGGTTCATTAATATGATGTATAGTGATTGTAGAGCTTGTTCTTTTTTTGCCTATTCTTCCAATGCTAGGCATACTCTCTCTCTCTCATGACATTTAACAAATTATGCCTTTGAGTGTTGCTGTCATCTCCAATAGGCTGAGCATACTCATTGGTCTCACTATCTCTTTGTTGTTTGCTTGCATGAATGTAGTTGTCGATGCCCCAATGTATTTTATTGTGGATTAAGGATGTCTAGTACCTATTTTCCACATGACGTCGTATTAAAAAAGGAACTTCACTCAACCCATGCTTATCTGTAATCCATATATCTTACCTTTCGTGATAAATACATTTGCATTAGAAATGGAAATAAGATAAGCTTGTGAGAACAATGAGTGAGCCTGGGCCTTAGGATACAACCATAAGACAGCAATTCTTAAAGAGTAGTGAAATGTTATGTGAAGGAAATATGGTTACCTAAAATTGGTGTGTAAAAGCATGATTTTTGTGATGATTTACCTGAAGATAGTCTGGTTTTGTGAAATTTACTCTTAGAAGAGTTAATTTGCACGATTTATTCACAGTTTTCCTGTGATTTTTATTTACATAGCATTTGCTTATACTCCCTCCATTCCAAAATATAAGGCACAACCACCCTTAACCCAAAGACCAAGAAATAATTATTATCATCTTATAGTTTGAATCATCCTAATAAATATAATGCATGCATCCAATAGGATTAGATAACATGAGAGTGGAGGATTTTAAAAAGTAATAATTTAATAGAGAAGATGCCATAATTAATTGTATGCTTGCATGCATGCTTTATATTATGGAACATCTAAGAAAAGTGGTTGTGCCTTATATTATGGAATGGAGGGAGTACTACATAGTTAATCATATTTGGTTGTTCTTAACTGTCTCTGTAACCAATTCCCACAAAAAAAGGTATTTCTGTAACCAAGGTTGGGTTAATGAAATGTGTTTCTAATACTTTTTTTTTTTTATAAGCTGAGCAAGATGTAATCATTTGTCATTTGCTCTGTGTGTCCTGACACTGATAAGTATCATGTATTCAACATAGGTATTCAACTCCTCCACAGTCTACATCAAATGGTCCACAATCAGGAGAAGCAAGTACTTCCAATCAATCGCCAAAAGACCATGCAACTGCCGATCCTTCAGCACCTACTTTTTATGCACGTGGTGCTGTTAGTTCAGTGACAACTACCAGGGAACTTGAAAGTTCACTGCAGAAGGCATATGAAAATGCTATAAAGAGCCAGATAGAGGTAAGGATGCAATTTGATTCCTAAAGCTAACTTAAATCATGATATATGTTTTGTATTGGCACTACCAAGTGTCACATTTGTTAATACGAACCAGAGGCTTATGCAGGCTGCATGCAAATTTCGGGATATGTCTGTTGTAAACACATCTTTAACTGCACTCAAGTTACATGCTTGGTATGAGCCATTGGGTTAGACATTGATGACTTAGATTCATGGGAAACTGGGTGTCATATGGATGCATAACTTTATAACATTCTGAATTTGCACGCACATAGGCTGAAAGTTGTTAGTAAGAGCTCTCACCTCCAAATATAAAATGAGACCACTGAACTCGAATGAAAAATATAAAATGAGCTAGCTAAGTGAGAAAGAGAATTATGCTCTACATAGCCCTTTCTCCTTTTCCTATTTATTTTATCTGTTGTTTTTGTTAAGGATTGTGCTCCTTATGTTTATCTTGATACGGGTTGATTTTGAATTTGAAATGCACCTAATTTCAAGTGGATGTTATGTAAAATGATTTGAAATGAATGCACCTAATTTGTTTGACCATATTCATGTGACGGCTATGAAGTAATATAAGTCTATAGGTATGCCAGCAAGCAGTTTTATTTTTTCTGACTTGTCTATTCCCGAAGCGTAGGAGATAAGCTTATAGCCATGAGAATCCCTACTATGCACATCTGGATTTGAATCCTGCAGAACAAACATGTAAGATGAGTAGTATCTGATGTAAATACAGTACTTGAGAGAAATTCAAGTATTTTAAAATATTTATAAATATGTATTTCTCCTCTTGGTAATTTTAATTTCCTCGAGCAGATGCCTCCTTACGTTTAAACACTTTGCCCGTCTAGTCATAGCCCCTAAGCATCGGGAGTCGGCCTAGTCGCTTCCCGAACATGCATATGAGTGACATGAGTTCGTCGTTAATGGAACATAGTTTCACAAATCAGAATTTACTTCTCGGGTACTTTCGCAATTTTAAGAGCAGAAAACAAATTATCTTATATCTAAGCTTTTAATTTTTTCCGAGTAATACTTAGCACCTTACGTGTGCTAGGAATCGGCCCAAAAGCAACTATCCATCAACAGACCAAACGGAAAGCATAGAGAAATAGAACTCCATAACTCGATGGGCACTTTATTTTACTCGGATTATTTCGCAAGCAATCAAGATAAATATTATAAAAAAATATTAAAAAAATATGATATAACATCTGTAGCCCCTGACTCACTAGTCAACGGTGAACCAGTTGATGTAGTAAGGCAGAGGAAAGAAAAATATCATATAAAGAAGAAAATTAATGATTAGCCTTTTTTTTTCCCCTAGGTGAGGGCAGAGATGGCCAATGTGGGAAAAAGGTCGCCCATCAATATCAACGAAGACACCAGTCGGCAGTGTCGGGAGCAAGCCGGTGGTGAAAGCGAAGACACCCATCAACGATGGCGTAGTCCACCAACCGTACAAGCAAAAAACACGAGTCGGCGGCGACAAAGACGGTCGATGGTGAAAGCGAAGGTGTGACCATCCACCCGTGGAGACGAGGGCACCAGTCAGTGACAGACGAGGCAAGCCATAGCCATCGATGTAGATGTAGATGTCCAACAACAACGGCAAAAGTAGTGCCCACAGAAACTTCAGTTAGTAGCCCCGGGTGTGCAATCGGTGAGGCGACGCGACGCGACGACATTAGGAATCGCCGGATCTTGTGGATCGGCGTAGACATGCAAGCAAAATAGCCGACACAGCATTAACCAATTCGCGATCAGAAATAAATATTTAATCTAATTCGTAACAACAAATTAATTCTTTGTAGATGCAACGGGCAGTGCTGCTCTCCTGGGCCCTGGCGGTTCATTATGTCACATGCATGCATGCATGTTGATTGATCTAGACTGTGCGGCTCTGCATGCATTGCTCATGTATAGATCGATGGTAGATGGCTCGACGTCAGAAGAGGTCATGTGCTGGCCGGCTGGTTGTTGGTGGTGTGGTGCAGCTGTCATCAGGACGCCCGGGACGTGGATGACTTCCGTCCTCGTGCAACGTGCAGCCGTGAGGACGGCTGTGGCAGCTCCATGACACGCGAGCGATCGCATTGACGCGCACGCGAGCGGCCGGGCAAACCGCGCGTTCTGCATGCGGCGTGCGATCCGGACGAGAACGACGGATGAGCGACGCAGGCGTACGATCTCGCTAAACAAAACCAGGACGAAAATCCCCAATCAATCTGTTGTTAAAAATCTATATCTATATTTATACCTATATCTACCTAATTAAAAATACATAAGGCTTCCGCTAATAATTTTCTTCTTTTTTTTACTTTTTTCTGTTTTATTTTCTTTTCGCAGTCCGTTCTTTTTTTCCGTTTCCGTTTTTTTCGTTTCCATTTCTTTTTTTTCGTTTTCCGGCTTTATTTTCTTTTCGCCGTCCGTTCTTTTTTTATCCGATTTCGTTTCCTCCTTTTTTTTCCCCTTTTTTGTGTTTTATTTTCTTTCCTTTTCGCTTTTTTCGGTTTTTCTCGTGTGCCGAACCCTAGCGCCGCCGCCATGTTGATTTGCCTCCCCATGTGTTTCCTTCTCTAATTGATTGCAAAAATCAATTCCCCACTACTCTCTCATCATTTTTCCCTCAACAATTTTGGTGATTTCGATAAAAAAAAAGGATAGAGGAGATCGAGTGATCAAAATCTCTCAGCAATTTTTGGAGATAAAGAAAGATTCAACCCGATTTGATGGAGAGGATCGGCTTCGTCATCATACGAGCACAGGACTTTGCGAGCTTGACTGGATTACCGGATTTGATGGGAGGATCGGATACTATGCGAGCTTGACCGGATTATCGGATTTGATGGGAGGATCGGCTCCGTTATGGTACGGGCACGACATTGTTCGAGCTGGGCCTACAGTTCCACTTGTGGGTTGAGCAGAAAAGAGGTAGGACGAGCAGAGGGAGTGTTAACAACCAAATTTGGTAATTCACTATCGGAGATGAAGATAAAACCGAAGCAGAATCCAAGATGAAGATCGTTCCGGAAACAGAGCAAGAATCGGCTAAAGTCCGAATCGGCCGCAACCAAAATCGGCAGAGTTCGAGTCGGACAAGGTTAGCCAATTAAGCCGATTCCGACAATGTGACTCGATACATGTTGTCGGGTTGAGTTGATAAGCTTCATGTGGATTGCCATGCACGGATTAAGTCCTGAGAAGGCAATTGTATCTATTAATTAGGATATCTTATGTAATTTCCTTAGAGATGAGTTTGGGCAAAAGTCTGCCGTAAAGACTTATGGTATCTTAGAGTTTGTTAGAGATAAGAGTCGTGTCCGACATAGACATATTTTGTAATGTCGGGTATAAATAGCCCCCGAGCCCTATGTAATCAATAACACACGTTCAATACAATCCCGGCGCATCGCCACCCTTTACTTTCATTTTGTTTCGACGAGTTCTTGCTTTCGGGTTGAGCTGCATCGATTTCGATCTTCAACTAGAGGTAAAACTTGTTATGGCGGCTGCTTCCATCTTTATGATACTCTAATCTTGTTTATGTAATTCGGCGAATTATCATATGTTCTATATAATCTCTGGCAATATTGCTATTTAACCCTCAATCGGCTAGCATGTATCGCTAGAAGGCAGCCAATCAAGTTAAATACCAACGTTGATTGAGATTATATAGGATATCTACCACCCTATGAAACATTCAACGGCTTGATTGTCTAGATATTGCCCTTCTTTTCATACTTATAGCTGCATCAGTTGAGTTTGATTTTATAAGTCGTGATAAGAATCTAAATCTCTAGCCTGCTTTTGGTTGTCGATTAGGGTACTATCGGGGTTTCAACCGATTTTATCTGATTTTACTCCTTCATATATTATGTGCTTGATTGACATGTTAAATCCGCCCTTTATGTTAAGATCTTGTCGTATTCATATATATTAAACTTTCTGTTTGATATATTTTACTTGCTTTAATATCTTAATATAGAGTTGTATAGGAGTATTAGCCGATACATGCTAGATCTATCTGATCGGCTATGCTATAAATGTTTATAATCTTCTCGTTAATATATATTTCGATCTAAGTGATTTATACCGTCTCGGCATGGCGACCGATCTATCCCAATCACTTGATTTAAGTATATATCGATAAAAGTATTATATATCATTGATATCTACAGCCGATCGAATAGATTTAGTCTTTTTATGCTTATTTTATGATTGCTGATCTATTCATATATGACATCGGCTCAAAGATAAATGATTTGTCATCGGCAGCTGGCCGATCGGCTATCACTTATGGATTTAACCGCGGTTTCTTTGTCTTTATTTGTTGTTGATTGCAGGATCAAATCAACTGGTACGCTCACGAACCTAAAAGCAAGATTTTGGACCTGCACTGAAGTTAAGCAGATCTTCCAGCCCTCGTGTTTTTCGCATCAACAGGAAGATAGCAGACAGGGCTAGGGCTAGGGCTAGAGCTAGAAAGAAAGAAATGAGCGTTCGGTCCAAAACCAAGGGAGTACAATGTATAGGATAAAAAATATTTTTACCCCGTTGCAACGCACGTGCATTTTTTCTAGTAAATACAAAACAGAACAGATTGGAGCAACAAACTGAATTGAAGATTTGAGCCATGAAACTCATTGAGATTAATCTCAACACTTCTTCTCAAACTGATTCCATCACACTTCTTGATAGGAAACTCGGCATTCCCCTACCTGGCACGCCAACTGTCAAAACAAGATTTCGGCAATATAAAGAGGGTAGCGCATGAGACCTAAAAGTGGATGGATGTGGAGTCAAGGATTTAGACAGGTTCAGGCCCTCTCGATGAGAGGTAATACCCTACTCCTGTTTGGGGATTTGAATCCGCCAGGTGTAGTATTAATCTGACGATCTAGTTGTCAATCCTATCGAAACAAGATTTCGGCAATATAAAGGGGGTAACGCACGAGACCTAAAAGTGGATAGATGCAGAAACAAGGATTTAGGTACAGGTTCAGGCCCTCTCGATGAGAGATAATATCCTACTCCTGTTTGGGGATTTGATTGAGAGGTAATACCCTATTCCTGTTTGGGGATTTGAATCCGCCGGGTGTATTATAGATCTGACAATCTAGTTGTAAATCCTCTCGCTCTAGATGGCCTCCTGCCCGCCTTATATAGGATGGGGGACATGATTACAAGATAGAAAACTTAACCAATACGGTTTCGGTTTCCTAAATCTACTTTACAATATTATCAAACTAGGACTTTAGGTCGTTCCGTAATATACAAGGAAACGTAATACCCAAGTCAAGTCATGATCCGTAGATATTCCATAGATATAAGTTATCCCCTATAATTAGTCGGATAACTATGTCGTGTGGGTATGGGGGTACCAACAATCTCCACAAACCCGGATAGATAGATTTTACCACCATAAACCTAATCAGTTGAGCTACGCTCACTTTGCATAACAAGATTTATTTCAAACCGTTTAAATAAACATACAAATTGATCACGGAACCGCCTAAACTCATCATCTTTCCATATTTCATGTTCTCTCAAGTTTGTTCAACAAACAGAGTTTTGGGTGCAAGATTACTAGTTAAGGACGCATTTATGTATTACTTTTATCTAACATTAATGAATGATTTTCAATTATTTATGTTGGGGCCATTCACTTATATAAACTTGCTAGGTTATTTTGCATGATTGTAATATATATGTATAAAGTTTTCTTCTTTACCACTCTTTATATATGTTTTTTACCTTGGGTTCACATGCGTACTCTTGCGATTAATTCTTACAATTGACATCTTGTTTGTAGCAATAAGGTATAGTAAAACCAAATAATATTTTTCTTTTGTACGAGTTGTAGAGACACTGCTTGAAAAATGAATCGCGAACAACCTCTTCTTTTTTTACAAACGGGTAAAAAATAGCATCAATGCCTTATAAAAAAGATTTGGAAGATGTCTAATAATAGCACGCCTACGAAAATCAATTTTCATATGCGGATCTCTTAACAAACCCACTTGCAAAAATAGGTTCATTTTCGTAAACGGGCTTGTTAAGACAACCGCATATGAAAATTTAGTTGGTTTGCTGCACGTCCACCCCTTCCTCTCTTTTTCGTGTTAAGTCCTCCTCTCATTCTTCTCAGTCCACTCCATCCTCATTCCCTCCCCTCTCCTCCCTCTATATCAACCCTTCCCTCTACTTCACTCCGGCGATGTTAGTGGCGGATCCAGAAAGAAATAGCAGTGGGGTCTGAGTAAACTAAATATTACAGTCCCCCTCCCATCTGCATATGGTAAAATATTTTAGTGAAGTCTTCGTGGGGGCTCTCATAGTCTTCACGCTAGTAGTGGGGGCTCGAGACCCCGTCGCCCCCATGCTGGATCCACCTGAGCATCTGGCGTGTGACGAGAGGAGTGACCGGTGTGGTGTGTTGGCGTTGTGAAGGTGTGGATCTGTCGTCACCAGTCTTGAGAGCGATCGCCCCTCCCCCCTGTCCCCCCACGTGGATCCAATGGCGGCGGCCTGGGGAGGGGCAGATCCACCATCGCTAGCCTCATGAGGGGCGGATCCACCTTCGGGGTGGTCGGGGACGACGGATCTAGCTCTCCCGCCTCCTCTCTGGCTTCGCCCTTCTTCCCCTCCCACCCTTCATGCATTTGCGTGACAGATTTACCGATGATGGCAGCTTCATCTCCGCGACAGCGATAACGCTGGTGACAACTACCTGCCGGCTGCTCATTGCGATGATGGCGGGCGGGGTCAGTGGTAGGGGTAGTGCGGAGGCACCGCCACTCGAACTAGGGTTTTGCATTTTTGGAATTGTCTACTTTATTTAGGCCAGTGGCATAACTGATTGCGTGCGAAAGTCACTTTTTCACGTTTGGTTGTGCTGGCCGCTTGAAATATATTGATTGTTACGTACACGTGAGGGAAGCGGCTGCTCTACCTGCTTGCCTAGACCTCTTATGGCTATTTGTAAAATAAATACTAAAACTCTTTCTGTAGGACTGAGAGAAAATATAAAAAGTTTGCTATCTATGATTGGAAAATTAGTATAAATTAATTTCTGCTTGCATTATTCTTGTTCCTACATTTTTCATAGAGAGAATCCCTTATATGCCACTAGAATTTGACTAGTTCCCTTATATGTCACTCAAAATTGGCTTCTCCCTTATATGTCACTAGTTCAAGTTTTTCCACCCTTTTATGCCACTCCCACCACTATAGTGTTAGTTGACTGTTAGTCAAAGGTTAGTTTTTTTTCATAAATGACCAATATGCCCTCTCAACTAAAAAATGTGTAAACTTTAAAAAATCATAACTAATTTATTTTAAATCCTTTTTGAGTGAACAAAATTTTGTCAGAACCAATCAAAAATGCTCTTTATATTAAAAATATTGTTGGAAAACTGCATGTTCATGCTTACATTGAAAATTTATTTGTGATGGTAATGGCTAAAATTGCATGTGATGCAGAAAAAAATCAATTTTCACATGTTGTATCCAGTAGCTATATTAGTACTAAAATACTTATTATTGGTTGTATACTAATTCTCAAGGGCAAATGCGTGTCTTTTTACAATGAAATTAATAGTCAACTTACGGTGGACTGACGGCAATGGCATAAAAGGGAGGAGAAACTTGAACCGTTGGCATAAAAGGGAGAAGCCAATTTGAAGTGGCATATAAGGGATTCTCTCTTTTTCATATGCCGCTAAGCTGGAGCAGGGCGAGGATGCAGAGAGCAAGCGTCGCCATTCTCACAGACTTGGGGAGCTGATGGCGTGTGATCAGAGCGAGCTCGTGGCGTCGTCCACGTCCATCCAGAGGTATAAGTAGGCTGTAAGAGTTGAGCAGATCTAATTAGCGTGTGTGAGTGTGAGCGAGCTCGTGGCAAAAGGCATAGTGCCATTACCATTCCCTGAAAAGGTTCTCCTTGTTTGGCAGTGTTTAGTTTTCCCCCTGTTCCCAACTTTCCATCCTATCATATCACATAAAAAACTTTTTTACACACATAAACTTCCAACTTTTTTTTCAAACTCCCAAATTTCTTCAAACTTCCAACTTTTTTTAGAAACTAAACACACCCTTAGTTAATTAACCTGAACGTGTATGTTTGAAAAGGACAGTGCCGGCATCACACCGCACCGTTATAACTAAACATTTTGGGATTTAAATCCTTAACAATCATGTGATGTTTGAGCTATAAATGTCCAAGTTTTATGATTAGATTGACATTAAACCTAGTCTCTCCGTCCCAGAATATAAGAAGTTCTAGGGTTGGATACGGTTATTAAGAAAGTAGGTAGAAGTGAGTGATGGATGATTGTGATTGGATAAGTAGTGAAGATAGGTGGGAAAAGTAAATGGTGGAGGGTTGTGATTGGTTGGAAAGATAATGTTGGTGGAGAAGTTGTTATATTTTGGGACAAATCTTGAGTGTTAAAAGTTGTTATATTTTGAAACAGAGGGAGTATATTTTTACGATAACTTTGTTACGACCTATAGTTTTGTGGCACTCCATTTTAAATATGCAGTTCTACGAAAAATTTAAAATTTAGTGTTAAATATATAGTTTTGTGATAGATTATTTTAAGAAATGTGCTTCTATGCTAAGCCTACTCATGAAAAAAATCGCACGAATGTTAAAATGGTGAATGTTCTAGATTAAAAGGTGATTAACAGACTAAACGTTAATAGGAAGGGCAATTTCGTCGTTGAGGTAGTTACCGGCCGTATCGCGGGCATTCAATCTTGAGTTCTTGACGCAGCGTCCCACGAGCCTGTTGCCGCATTCGATCACGAGTACGAGAGAAGAAAAGAAGGCGCTCAATGATTCCAAAACAGCAATCATATCATCCTCTGTTGCTGATACACATGTGTAGCACCTCAATCCGCCGTTTGATTTTTTTTTTTAATACGTAAGCAGCGCATCATTTTATTAAGAGGAGTAAAATTTATATACAAAGGAACCAAAAGCGAAAAAAAAGGAAGGGGACAGGGTACAGGAGATTGAAAGAGCTTAGGGCCTAATCTCCAACCAGGTTCTGCGAGACCAGGGGAACATGCTAGGCAGGGTTAGTTCCGGCACCACGGCGTTTGCCAGGCGCCAAAGTTCAGCGTCGGCGGCCATAACCTTTGCCACTTCGACCCATGGCCTGTGTGTTAGTTAATTGAAAACCCTGTCATTCCTCTCTTTAATCCGAGCGTTTGATTGGCATCCATGTTCAGGCTGCTGCTTATAACCTCCCAGCTGTTCCCCAAATCAACCAAATGAGATGGGTAGATCAGAAGAATCAGAGGTGGACGAAGGCAGGGAGCACGCTGCGATAGATTAACGAGACGAGCGGTGTGGCAAGGAGGAAAAGAAGGGGGCGGCACGGTACAATTATAATGCGGGCGACGCAACGGTGGAGGAAAGCGAGCGCGATCGCCGAGAGCCATCGATTTGTAACTCCTCATCGGCTGATAGAGTATGTGCGCGTTAGGTTTGGTTGGATAACATAATGACTTTTACTCTGTTAATTAAGCCACTTTTAATCTAAACCATTCATGAGCTTTAATATTCGTGCAGGTTTTTTTTAGTGAGGAGCATAGAAGCACATCAGTGGCGTGGCTATAAATCTCTAAGTAAGCAGTGGCGTGGCTATAAATTTGTCAGTTTGAATATTAAGATGGCCTTGAAATTAATTAATTTATGCCACTATAAGAGTATAAGTATTCATCAGACATTAAAGCCAACTATTGCTTTGAGAAACTTCTTTTCATGAAAAAGGGAAAGAGCACAGCATCAAGAAGGGAGGGAAGGAGCACAGCATCAGCGCGCCACCAAGCTATATATATTCTTGGCAAAATTTAACTTTTGTCGTTTTTGGCCATGCATGGCTTTAGTTCTCCTCATTTTCTTTCGCTTTAGAATTAAACGATTGACGCCATAGCTAGAGCCTAGAGAGCATCTGATCCCAAAAGTATACAAAAGCACTAACACGTACGTACGTTGGCAGGTTTCTCTTCAGTCGGATCCAGCAGGTAAGGTGGTGTTTGGTTGGAGGGACTAAAGTGGGGCTAAACTTTAGTCCCTCTCGAAAGACATTAGTCCCTCCCATAGGGACTTATGTCTAATTTGAAGCGGAGCTCTCACAGCAACATGGGTAAAAACCAAGTTGGATGTTGTGTGCATCCAAATCCAACATGAGCGGGCCATGCATATATAACGCCAATATAGCTTCCACATCCACCAAGCAAAACCAACCGTGATGATCCATTTAGGCCGTGATCCATTTAGGCAAGAAATAGTGGTTGCATTTTGCTTTGTGTCATTTCAGGTATATGGTGCTGCATGCATTCTCGAGTGCCTCGTGCTTTTTCTCGTGTGACTTGAACGGTGCTAGCTTTCCTTTCGTTTGCTTCGATACTGGTATACATATGCATGGCGCTGTAGTACGTAGTTGGCTAATTGCAGCTTTGATCTTAATTTGTAGATTCATTATGAATAGCACTGTAGTAATTGCAGGAAGGGCTCGAAATTGTGGTTTGAAATTTTGGGAATTTCGTATCCCTGCCAGGCAACTTTTTTTTTTTTAAAGAACTTAGAAGAGAACCAGCCAACGAGGAGTGTCTGTTTTTATTTAAGAAGAAGAGACTTAGCCCAGTTTTTAGGGGAAACCGGGGCTAAAACCCTCGTATAAGCACAGTTTGATGGGTAACCCATCCATCCTGCCTAAGTCTTTCCAATTTTCCACAAGCCATGTATTGCATCTGCACGCCATCTCATCTCATCTCACATCCTCCTACAAAATAACAACAAAATAGTCCAGGCAACAACTGCTACTGAAGCTGTTATTGTTTGGGCACTAAAACAAATTGGTTATTTTCAAGTCTAAGCCATTGTGGGAGTTCCTTTGGTTAGTTTGCTCATTATTTCACATGCATTATTTTTGCAAATTTGCATTTGAACTGTAATGGTTGAAGGAACAGGATCGAGCGATGCGTACCTTGTCCGCACATTAGAGAGCAGATGGCGCAGGATCCTAGCTTGGCGGTGTGGTACAGAAGGATTCCCGATGGCGGCGCATCTGTAAAGAAAAAAACACATATTTGGCTTCCTTGAGTGTAGCTTGCATATATCTGTATCAACAGTGGCTACCTCAATCCAATGTAAACACATCAATATGACAAGCAGCATGATAAAGTTTGAGAGAAAAAAAAAATGAACACTGTAGTTGCAGCCTCAATCCTATATAAATATTTAAGAACTTGATAGCCTGGTATGAGATTTGTAGTTGCAGTTGGAAAATTCACCTTTTCTTGTTGAGGAACACGGTGCAGAGCCCCCTTGAATTGGCCGGATCAGAAGAAATTATCATTGATCTTCTTCTCTAACAAACAGTAAAGAAAATATAGATAGTGCAGCTGAAAATTCATTCCAGAGGAACAAATAAAAACATAAGCTTAACGGAATGGCCATCGCTTGCAGCTGCTTACTGTAATATTGCATAAAAACAAATGATCTAACATTCAGGATTAAGGCGTCAATGCACAGATCAATTTGAACTACATCAATATAAGCTAAATCATGCCCACAAAGAACAAATAGAAACAAAAACTTCACTGAATAGATCTTGTAAAATACTCAGAAGTTTGAAATTTCTGACAAAAATATAGAACTACTCCTAACTGCAGAGTGCCCGGTGGCCCATTGGCCAGAAGTTCAGGTTCACCGTAGGTCACTGGCACATCAGAAGTTCAGGTTCAAATTCAGCAAAAATAAAAGTTCAGGTTCATGGAAGGTTCAGAATATACTCCCTGCAATCATCAAAACAACCATACAAGCACGGTTAGTTTACAGATTAAACCAATTTTTTTTTTCTGAAAAAACAAGCGGTCATTAAGAAGTTCAGTACTACTTGACTTAAGTAAAAGTTCAGAACTTCCGGTTCAGGACAAATGAAATTTAGACCTGCGGGTTCAGCCGTGTGGTACTTCAGTTGCATTCACAGATCAGAATAAAATTCCATGGCACACCTGCTGTATGGAGAGAACTGCAGAGAGTTCTTTTACCTCCTTGTGGCCTTCGGGCGGCTTGTTCAATGTGTTCTTATCAATGGCAAGAGTCTGGTGCGGCTGCCGTGATCATGCTCCAATGTGAACTCAACCTCATTTGATAAGTCTCTTATTTTCAAGAATTCTTCATAGAGAGAATCCCTTATGTGCCACTAGAATTTAACAAGTTCTCTTATATGCCACTCAAAATTGGCTTCTCCCTTATATGCCACTGGTTCAAGTTTTTCCACCCTTTTATGCCACTCCCACCACTATAGTGTTAGTTGACTGTTAGTCAAAGGTTAGTTTTTTTTCGTAAATGACCAATATGCCCTCTCAACTAAAAAATGTGTAAACTTTAAAAAATCATAACTAATTTATTTTAAATCCTTTTTGAGTGAACAAAATTTTGTCAGAACCAGTGAAAAATGCTCTTTATATTAAAAATATTGTTGGAAAACTGCATGTTTCATGCTTACATTGAAAATTTATTTGTGATGGTAATGGCTAAAATTGCATGTGATGCAGAAAAAATCAATTTTCATATGTTGTATCCAGTAGCTATATTAGTACTAAAATACCTATTATTGGTTGTATACTAATTCTCAAGGGCAAATGCGTCTTTTTACAATGAAGTTAACGGTCAACTGACGGTGGACTGACGGCAATGGCATAAAAGGGAGGAGAAACTTGAACCGGTGGCATAAAAGGAGAAGCCAATTTGAAGTGGCATATAAGGGAGCCGGTTAATTTAGAGTGGCATATAAGAGATTCTCTCTTCATAATAAGCCTGCTATGATAGAGGCAAGTGAAGATTATTTACCGATTTCACTCCCATAAAATTCTGCACTGAAACATTCCTATTGGTAGCAAAGGAATAAAATCTTGCCATTCTGAACCAAAGTGGAGGACCATCACTCTAAACATCCTCCCAAAAAGAATAGGAAACTCCATTCCCTAAGGAGCATTTGGCAATTCCTCTGGAAAATTCAATCAGCTTGTATATGAACTTCCAGCAGAGTGATCCTTTCAGATTAGACAAATGTGGCACACCATTTCCAATTTTCCATAATGAGGATTCCATATAAGATTAACCAAAGACAACTCCTTCCTGTTAAGTGCCATTTGTTTTTTCTTCTATTGCCACGCAACCACCATGTAGGTGCCATATAAGACAAGGGCAAGTCAAGAAGCCACATTTGCATCACGTTAGCTGAAACCGCTCTAGGAACTTGGTTTGTACTGGTTTTTCGAAGTATTATTGATTTTTCACGTGTTAACAAGTCATTCACATCGATCCTGATAAAATCAGTCTGATGGATCAATCAAAGCCTCAGCCGCAGACGGGGCTGCTGGTGAAATCATCGACGGGAAGGAGATGCTGTTGGTGCCGACCTTGAATGTCAGTTGGTTACCAGAGTGAGGTCGACCTGGACGATCACCTCCAGCGTGTACCTAACCTGAAGGTTAATCTTCGCGCCATTCACCACACAGATTGACCCTGGCTTGATGAGCCCCACGAATTTGCTGTCAAATTGAAACTTGTACTGCGATCCTGCGATGGTGACAACGAAGTTACACCCGCTATGCAAGGGCACCTCTAGGTCAGCAATCAGGGTGAAGCACGTTTATGTCAGTCCCTGAGGAATGAGGCCTCGTGGTAGGTTGTTCTGTTGGAGGATGTCGTACACTGTCGCTAAGGAGGACACATAAAGGATGGAGGACACCAAGATGACAACGAGGAGATGCTGCTGATGGGCCATGGACCTTTCTAGCTAGCTGGTGCCTAAATTTCTCTATCTCTAATAGGAGAAATGCACAAAGTGTAATATTCTGACAATGAAAGTATGAGCTTGGTCAGCTTGGATAATTCACCAGAAAGGCATGCATATATAGCCGGCTCGCTGGCAGGTTGCCATCCAAATCACAGAATTAACGCTGTTTATTTCTTTATTAAAGAATCAGAAATAAATACAAAGATTATCCTTCGTCAATTACGTTCGTTTATTCTGCCTAATTAACTTCTAATCAAAACGTTGATCACATATACAAAGCTTGATGTACGGCCACAACTACACTATCAACGTTATATTTGTCGCCCTAATTAATTAATTTTCTTTCAAAAGACTGATCACACATGGAAATTAAAGCTTGATATATGTAGCGCCGAAGTAACTTCCTATCAAAACATTTTATCACATATAGAAAACCTGGCATAGCCACACCTACACACTATGACATTATTTAGCTATATTTTCTATTATCAACACTGACAAATTTATACTACAAATCAATTAACTAGTTTGTGAAAATAATTAGTCATTCCGATAGTAAGAAAATATTTAGTAGAAAGTAACATATAGTTACAGATTTGCACTTGACTTGTGGGTTATATTTTATTTTGTTCAATTTGTCTCGTTTGTTCATAGAAATTTTTTTCCTGTTCTACCAAATTCCCAGAGTCAGGTTATATGTGTGTGTGTGTGTGTGTGTGAAGAATACGTAGTCTATCGATAATATCTTTTGTGAAATGAATCATATGGGCAATTACTACTTTTGTGACCTCATTAAATGTGTACATATAACCAATGGAAATATATTTTTTAAGAGATAATCTAAGAAATGACATTAACAAGCTTCCAAATCCAAGAAATATCATCGACAAGTGTGAGTTCCAACAAATGTCATCGTACAAATAACTTTGTCCCAAAAATGCCATCGCTGCTAGGGTTCTGTCTATTCCGTGCCTTTAGGTGTTATAGGATAAATAGTGTATTTAACGGCATGGAATGGATGGAACCCTAACGATGATGATATTTTTGGGACAAAATCATTTGTACGATGATATTTCTTAGAACTCACACTTGTCAATGATATTTCTTGGATTTGGACACTTGTCATTGGTATTTCTTGGATTATCTCTTTTTTTAACATCCTTACTTATAAAAATCACCTTTCCTTCAAGATGTTTCTCAAACATTGAATGCATGCAACAATTATATAGATAAAATACAACAACAACCACTATTTTCTAGAAGTAGTTCCCTAAGTAAATAATACTACTATATAATCACCAATTTGGTCTCACAAATTATATATCATGTTATTTTTCTTGACTTTCTGTTTCCAATGCATTTTTTTTGGAAAAAAAATTCAATAACACATACCTACACTCTGTGCGTATGTATTGGATTTATGTTGAATAGATGTTTTCCAATTTTATATGAGTTAGGACCGTTATATACATAATTGAATTAAGTAGCTCGTATGGATGGACACACTACTACATAAATGATTTTTTCTGGACGAGACCCTCTCTAGGTTGCAGACGGACTGTAACTGGTCGCGTCTGCAAAAATCATTCTCTATTTTCCCATGCGGCTTCTTAAGAGGACCGCACGGAAAAATCAATTTTCATAGGCGGACCTCTTAAGGGTCCGCACACAAAAATAAGCTTATTTTGTTGGCGGACATCTTAAGAGGTCATGCGTGAAAATATATTTTCACAAGTGGGCCTCTTAAGGATCTACCTAAAGTCTGAGTTACCTTCTCGTGTCCCTTTCAACACTTCAAAATTTTTCATCGTTATCCACTCATCTCTTCTTCTCTTCTCCTCTCCTCTCTCACTCTCTCACCTCTCCTTCTCATCTCCTCTCCTCTCTCACTCTCATCTCCTCTATCACGAGCGGCGCTCCTCTCTAACTCTCCTCTCACGGCCAGCGGGCACGGCAGGCAGAGGGCTCAGCTGGTAGTAGCGGGTGGCTCGGTGGCGGGCGGATCCGCCTCCGCCGGCGTTGCGACGGGTGGCGGGCAGCGCGGTCGATGGCAGGTGGTGGGTGGCGGTGATGGAGCACGGCGGCGGGCTCCCCCGCGCATCAAATTTTTTTTTGCGATTTTTTTTCAGATTTTTATTTTTCGTGTGGTCGACATAAGCACCCGCACACGAAAATAGGATTTTCACGTGCGGTTGTGCCACCCGCATGGAAAAAGAGCGAATTTTGCAGACCCTTTCGGGCAAACGAGCTGGAGTTCCGCACGCAAAAGCCACTTTTGACCCATCTGGAAAAATTGTTTTTTGTACTAATGACCTATAGAATTATATGGACGAGACTTGGGTTGGAGGTCAAGACGTTTGTAAATTTCTTGATGGTCATATGTTTTATTTGACAGTAATATTTATAATAGAGTGAAACTTAATGTGTATGAGGAAAAAAAGTTGTGATATAGGAGATATACTTATGAAACATACACATATTTTTAAGAAGTGGTACAGCATAAAAAAAAGAATTTGAAACATATATCATCAAACGGCAATTGCAACATCCCGTACTGCATTGCAACAAAAAAACATCAACGTACATAAATGTTAAATCAATCTAAAAATGTGAAACACCATCGAATCTCAGTTGCAACATTATTTTTTCTGTGCATTGCAACAACACATTTCAAGTAACAGGTGCGAGCTCGGCCGCTAGTGTGTCCATGTCTTGCACGACAGCGGCAACACCTGCTAGTACTTATTCCCTCCGTTTCACAATGTAAGTTATTCTAGCATTTTCCACATTCATATTGATATTAATAAATCTAGACATATTTATCTATCTAGATTCACTGAACATCAATATGAATATGGAAAATGCTAGAATGACTTACATTATGAAACGGAAACGGAGGAAGTAGCTGTCAGTGATGGAGGCTGGCTTTGAGCTCAAACCAGTGATTGGAGGCTGTTTGGATGGGGGCTAACTTTGCCATAACTCTATTTGCCAAAAATGTGGCAAGCCACAACAAAATGTTGGCCACAACTAAGCCAAAGTTTGGCTAGCAAATAAGAGTATGACGCGTGAGCCAACATGCTAATAAAGTGTGGCTTGACTCAACTGCGGCACGCAACCAAACACTAGCCTAAGAAATTATGGCACGCCTAAGGTTTGGTGTGGCAAACTGAGGCCACCAACCAAACAGCCGAGTGTCTTGCTGGACCTCTCCATATCTTAGTGTTTGCTTCTTCTCGATCTATTCGCACAACAGAAATGCACACTGCCTCAGTTAAACTAAGGACATTTAATTTTATAAGGAGGTGATGGGCGAACCTCGCGCTTCAACATTAGATTGATCAAGATGCCACCCATGAGCATCGTCAGATTCAATATGAAGAATTGGAAAGATAAACAATTGTCTTTTGTGATTTAAAAGTTTAGTGGTCTCATAAAAAAATACTACAATATTTAGCATTAATCTTCAAAACTAATTATTATATTTTATTTTACTCATAACCAAATTATAAATGTTACATTGTACCAGGAATAGTTTTTTTTCCATCCTTAAGCTATTCGCCCATTTTCAAATTTAAAAATAATTTCTTCCTAGTGCCACACACACACATATATATATATATATACGGTAGCGCTAGACAGCGCTAGACACAGGCGCTCCGCGCCAGGAAAGTACGTGGCGCGAGACACAGGGATAATCCCCCCCTCCTAGGGCAAGCAACCAACTGCGGAGTTAAAACATAGCTCGCGACAAACAGGGAGTGTTCCGCAGTCCCGGTGCTAGCAACCGACTGCGGAGTTAAAACTTAACTCGCGAGTCGCGACACACAAGGATTGTTCCCTACTCCCGGTGCCAACTTTCCATTGCGGAGTTAAAATTTAACTCGCGACACACAGGTAGAGTTCCCCACTCCTGGTGCGCACATACCGATTTAGGAGTTAAAACTTAACTTGCATGCAGTTGGTGCCTAGGTTACGATGCCTTACAGATTCAGTTAACATTGGTGATATGTTGATGCTGGTTCCTTTGTTTGATATGTTTACTCGTACACATTTTTGGCGTGGGATTCGATTGAAGATGTACTTCAGTTAAAATTTAACGCATAGGTCTTGTAACATGCAAAGATTCGATAGATGTGTTTGTTTTTTTACCGCAATATAAAAACGGTGGCTCTATTTTATTTCATTATATCCAACCACAAATCTCGGGTATGTATTCATTAGAAACCCTTTTTCATATACATCATATGCTTGGTATCCTTATTGAGTAAAAAATTAACTTGGTATGACAACAAAATTTTGACTCAACATATACATCCTCATAATATATAGCATAAGTTAAATTTTTGTTGGTGCTTGCTCCGGACATCGACGGCGGCGTGTCATGAACGTGGCCGCCGCTGCTCCTCCATATCCATCAGAGTCCGAGTTCGCC
>CM020186.1:1688768-1704544 GCA_009805545.1 Oryza longistaminata
GAAGTTCTAAGTTAGATACAGTTATTAAGAAGTAGGTAGAAGTGAGTGATGGATAATTGTGATTGATAAGTAGTGAAGATAGTGGGAAAAGTAAATGGTGGAGGGTTGTGATTGGTTGAAAAAGAGAATGTTGGTGGAGAAGTTGTTATATTTTGGGACAAATCTTGAGTGTTAAAAGTTGTGTATATTTTGAAACAGAGGGAGTATATTTTTATGAAAACTTTGTTACGACCTATAGTTTTGTGGCACTCCATTTTTAAATATAACAGTTCTACGAAAATTTAGTGTTAATTATAGTTTTGTGATAGATTATTTTAAGAATGTGCTTCTATGCTAAGCCCTACTCATGAAAAAAATCGCACGAATGTTAAAATGGTGAATGTTCTAGATTAAAAGGTGATTAACAGACTAAACGTTAATAGGAAGGGCAATTTCGTCGTTGTAGGTAGTTTGCCGGCCGTATCGCGGGCATTCAATCTTGAGTTCTTGACGCAGCGTCCCACGAGCCTGTTGCCGCATTCGATCACGAGTACGAGAGAGAAAAGAAGGCCTCAATGATTCCAAAACAGCAATCATATCATCCTCTGTTGCTGATACACATGTGTAGCACCTCAATCGCCGTTTTGATTTTTTTTTTAATACGTAAGCAGCGCATCATTTTATTAAGAGGAGTAAAATTATATACAAAGGAACCAAAAGCGAAAAAAAAGGAAGGGGACAGGGTACAGGAGATTGAAAAGAGCTTAGGGCCTAATGTCCAACCAGGTTCTGCGAGACCAGGGGACATGCTAGGCAGGTTAGTTCGGCACCACGGCGTTTGCCAGGCGCCAAAGTTCAGCGTCGGCGGCCATAACCTTTGCCACTTCGACCCATGGCCTGTGTGTTAGTTAATTGAAAACCCTGTCATTCCTCTCTTAATCGAGCGTTTTGATTGGCATCCATGCATGTTCAGGCTGCTGCTTATAACCTCCCAGCTTTCCCCAAATCACCAAATGAGATGGTAGATCAGAAGAATCAGAGGTGGACGAAGGCAGGGAGCACGCTGCGATAGATTAACGAGACGAGCGGTGGTGCAAGGAGGAAAAGAAGGGGGCGGCACGTACGGTACAATTATAATGCGGGCGACGCAACGGTGGAGGAAAGCGAGCGCGATCGCCGAGAGCCATCGCATTTGTAACTCCTCATCGGCTGATAGAGTATGTGCGCGTATGGTTTGGTTGGATAACATAATGACTTTTACTCTGTTAATTAAGCCACTTTAATCTAAACCATTCATGAGCTTTAATATTCATGCAGGTTTTTTTTTTTTTAGTGAGGAGCATAGAAGCACATCCTTGTGCTTCACGTGTTAGTGCGTCGATGCAGTGGATAATATAATTAATCTCTAAGTAAGCAGTGGGTGGCTATAAATTTGTCAGTTTTGAATATTAAGATGGCCTTGAAATTAATTAATTTATGCCACTATAAGAGTATAAGTATTCAGACATTAAAGCCAACTATTGCTTGAGAAACCTCTTTTCATGAAAAGGGAAAGAGCACAGCATCAGGAAGGGAGGGAAGGAGCACAGCATCAGCGCGCCACCAAGCTATATATATTCTTGGCAAAATTTAACTTTGTCGTTTTTTGGCCCATGCATGGCTTTAGTTCTCCTCATTTTCTTCGCTTTAGAATTGAACGATTGACCGCCAGACTAGAGCCTAGAGAGCATCTGATCCAAAAGTATACAAAAGCACTAACACGTACGTACGTTGGCAGGTTTCTCTTCAGTCGGATCTAGCAGGTAAGTGGTGTTTGTGGGGGGACTAAGTGGGGCTAAACTTTAGTCCCTCTCAAAAGACATTAGTCCCTCCCATAGGGACTATGGCTAATTTGAAGCGGAGCTCCACAGCAACATGGGTAAAAACCAAGTTGGATGTTGTGTGCATCCAAATCCAACATGAGCAGGCCATGCATATATAACGCCAATATAGCTTCACATCCACCAAGCAAAACCAACCGTGATGATCCATTTAGGCCGTATCCATTTAGGCAAGAAATAGTGGTTGCATTTTGCTTTGTGTCATTTCAGGTATATGGTGCTGCATGCATTCTCGAGTGCCTCGTGCTTTTTCTCGTGTGACTTGAACGGTGCTAGCTTCCTTTTCGTTTGCTTCGATACTGGTATACATATGCATGGCGCTGTAGTACGTAGTTGGCTAATTGCAGCTTTGATCTTAATTTGTAGATTCATTATGAATAGCACTGTAGTAATTGCAGGAAGGGCTCGAAATTGTGGTTTGAAATTTTGGGAATTTCGTATCCCTGCCAGGCAACTTTTTTTTTTAAAGAACTTAGAAGAGAACCAGCAACGAGGAGTGTCTGTTTTTATTTAAGAAGAAGAACTTAGCCCAGTTTTTAGGGGAAACCGGGGCTAAAACCCTCGTATAGCACAGTTTGATGGGTAACCCATCCATCCTGCCTAAGTCTTCCAATTTTCCACAAGCCATGTATTGCATCTGCACGCCATCTCATCTCATCTCCACATCCTCCTACAAAATAACAACAAAATAGTCCAGGCAACAACTGCTACTGAAGCTGTTATTGTTTGGGCACTAAAACAAATTGGTATTTTTCAAGTCTAAGCCATTGTGGGAGTTCCTTGGTTAGTTTGCTCATTATTTCACATGCATTATTTTTGCAAATTTGCATTTGAACTGTAATGGTTGAAGGAACAGGATCGAGCGATGCGTACCTTGTCCGCACATTAGAGAGCAGATGCGCAGGATCCTAGCTTTGGCGGTGTGGTACAGAAGGATTCCCGATGGCGGCGCATCTGTAAAGAAAAAAAACACATATTTGGCTTCCTTGAGTGTAGCTTGCATATATCTGTATCAACATGGCTACCTCAATCCAATGTAAACACATCAATATGACAAGCAGCATGATAAAGTTTGAGAGAAAAAAAAAAATGAACACTGTAGTTGCAGCCTCAATCCTATATATAATATTTAAGAACTTGATAGCCTGGTATGAGATTTGTAGTTGCAGTGTGGAAATTCACCTTTTCTTGTTGAGAACACGGTGCAGGCCCCTTGAATTGGCCGGATCAGAAGAAATTATCATTGATCTTCTCTAACAAACAGTAAAGAAATATAGATAGTGCACTGAAAATTCATTCCAGAGGAACAAATAAAAACATAAGCTTAACGGAATGGCCATCGCTTGCAGCTGCTTACTGTAATATTGCATAAAACAAATGATCTAACATTCAGGATTAAGGCGTCAATGCACAGATCAATTTGAACTACATCAATATAAGCTAAATCATGCCACAAAGAACAAATAGAAACAAAAACTTCACTGAATAGATCTTGTAAAATACTCAGAAGTTTGAAATTTCTGACAAAAATATAGAACTACTCCTAAGCAGAGTGCCCGGTGGCCCATTGGCCAGAAGTTCAGGTTCACCGTAGGTCACTGGCACATCAGAAGTTCAGTTCAAATTCAGCAAAATAAAAGTTCAGGTTCATGGAAGGTTCAGAATATACTCCCTGCAATCATCAAAACAACCATACAAGCACGGTTAGTTTACAGATTAAACCAATTTTTTTTTCTTGAAAAAACAAGCGGTCATTAAGAAGTTCAGTACTACTTGACTTAAGTAAAAGTCAGAACTTCCGGTTCAGGACAAATGAAATTTAGACCTGCGGGTTCAGCCGTGTGTACTTCAGTTGCATTCACAGATCAGAATAAAATTCCATGGCACACCTTGCTGCATGGAGAGAACTGCAGAGAGTTTCTTTTACCTCCTTGTGGCCTTCGGGCGGCTTGTTCAATGTGTTTCTTATCAATGGCAAGTCTGGTGCGGCTGCCGTGATCATGCTCCAATGTGAACTCAACCTCATTTGATAAGTCTCTTATTTTCAAGAATTCTTCATAGAGAGAATCCCTTATGTGCCACTAGAATTTAACAAGTTCTCTTATATGCCACTCAAATTGGCTTCTCCATTATATGCCACTGGTTCAAGTTTTTCCACCCTTTTATGCCACTCCCACACTAAGTGTTAGTTGACTGTTAGTCAAAGGTTAGTTTTTTTCGTAAATGACCAATATGTCCTCTCAACTAAAAATGTGTAAACTTGAAAAAATCATAACTAATTTATTTTAAATCCTTTTTGAGTGAACAAAATTTTGTCAGAACCAGTGAAAAATGCTCTTTATATTAAAAATATTGTTGGAAAACTACATGTTCATGCTTACATTGAAAATTTATTTGTGATGGTAATGGCTAAAATTGCATGTGATGCAGAAAAAATCAATTTTCATATGTTGTATCCAGTAGCTATATTAGTACTAAAATACCTATTATTGGTGTTATACTAATTCTCAAGGGCAAATGCGTCTTTTTTACAATGAAGTTAACGGTCAACTGACGGTGGACTGACGGCAATGGCATAAAAGGGAGGAGAAACTTGAACCGGTGGCATAAAAGGGATAAGCCAATTTGAAGTGGCATATAAGGGAGCCGGTTAATTTAGAGTGGCATATAAGAGATTCTCTCTTCATAATAAGCCTGCTATGATAGAGGCAAGTGAAGATTATTTACCGATTTCACTCCCATAAAATTCTGCACTGAAACATTCCTATTGGTAGCAAAGGAATAAAATCTTGCCATCTCTGAACCAAAGTGGAGGACCATCACTCTAAACATCCTCCCAAAAAGAATAGGAAACTCCATTCCCTAAGGAGCATTTGGCAATTCCTCTGGAAAATTCAATCAGCTTGTATATGAACTTCAGAGTGATCCTTTCAGATTAGACAAATGTGGCACACCATTTCAATTTTCCATAATGAGGATTCCATATAAGATTAACCAAAGACAACTCCTTCCTGTTAAGTGCCATTTGTTTTTTCTTCTATTGCCACGCAAGCACCATGTAGGTGCCATATAGACGAAGGCAAGTCAAGAAGCCACATTTGCATCACGTTAGCTGAAACCGCTCTAGGAACTTGGTTTGTACTGGTTTTTCGAAGTATTATTGATTTTTCACGGTGTTAACAAGTCATTCACATCGATCCTGATAAAATCAGTCTGATGGATCAATCAAAGCCTCAGCAGCAGACGGGGCTGCTGGTGTAATCATCGACGGGAAGCAGATGCTGTTGGTGCCGACCTTGAATGTCAGTTGGTCACCCAGAGTGTGGTCGACCTGGAAGATCACCTCCAGCGTGTACCTAACCTGAAGGTTAATTAACCTTCGTGCCGTTCACCACACAGATTGACCCTGGCTTGATGAGCCCCACGAATTTGCTGTCAAATTGAAACTTGTACTGCGATCCTGCGATGGCGACAACGAAGTTACAGCCGCTATGCAAGGGCACCTCTAGGTCAGCAATCAGGATGAAGCACGTTTATGTCAGTCCCTGAGGAATGAGGCCTCGTGGTAGGTTGTTCTGTTGGAGGATGTCGTACACTGTCGCTAAGGAGGACACATAAAGGATGGAGGACACCAAGATGACAACGAGGAGATGCTGCTGATGGGCCATGGACCTTTCTAGCTAGCTGGTGCCTAAATTTCTCTATCTCTAACAGGAGAAATGGACAAGTGTAATATTCTGACAATGAAAGTATGAGCTTGGTCAGCTTGGATAATTCACCAGAAAGGCATGCATATATAGCCGGCTCGCTGGCAGGTTGCCATCCAAATCACAGAATTAACGCTGTTTATTTCTTTATTAAAGAATCAGAAATAAATACAAAGATTATCCTTCGTCAATTACGTTCGTTTATTCTGCCTAATTAACTTCTAATCAAAACGTTGATCACATATACAAAGCTTCATGTACGGCCACAACTACACTATCAACGTTATATTTGTCGCCCTAATTAATTATTTTCTTTCAAAAGACTGATCACACATGGAAATTAAAGCTTGATATATGTAGCGCCGAAGTAACTTCCTATCAAAACATTTTATCACATATAGAAAACTGGCATAGCCACACCTACACACTATGACATTATTTAGCTATATTTTCTATTATCAACACTGACAAATTTATACTACAAATCAATTAACTAGTTTGTGAAAATAATTAGTCATTCCGATAGTAAGAAATATTTAGTACAAAGTAACATATAGTTACAGATTTGACACTTGACTTGTGGGTTATATTTTATTTTGTTCAATTTGTCTCGTTTGTTCATAGAAATTTTTTTCCTGTTCTACCAAATTCCCAGAGTCAGGTTATATATGTGTGTGTGTTGAAGAATATGTAGTCTATCGATAATATCTTTTGTGAAATGAATCATATGGGCAATTACTACTTTTGTGACCTCATTAAATGGTAGTATAAACCAATGGAAATATATTTTTTAAGAGATAATCTAAAATGACATTAACAAGCTTCCAAATCCAAGAAATATCATCGACAAGGGTGAGTTCCAACAAATGTCATCGTACAAATAACTTTGTCCCAAAAATGCCATCGCTGTTAGGGTTCTGTCTATTCCGTGCCTTTAAGTGTTATAGGATAAATAATGTATTTAACAGCATGGAATGGATGGAACCCTAACGACGATGATATTTTTGGGACAAATTCATTTGTACGATGATATTTCTTAGAACTCACACTTGTCAATGATATTTCTTGGATTTGGACACTTGTCATTGGTATTTCTTGGATTATCTCTTTTTTTAACATCCTTACTTATAAAAATCACCTTTCCTTCAAGATGTTTCTCAAACATTGAATGCATGCAACAATTATATAGATAAATACAACAACAACCACTATTTCTAGAAGTAGTTCCCTAAGTAAATAATACTACTATATAATCACCAATTTGGTCTCACAAATTATATATCATGTTATTTTTCTTGACTTTCTGTTCCAATGCATTTTTTTTGGAAAAAATTCAATAATACATACCTACACACTGTGCGTATGTATTGGATTTATGTTGAATAGATGTTTTCCAATTTTATATGAGTTAGGACCGTTATATACATAATTGAATTAAGTAGCTCGTATGGATTGGACACACTACTACATAAATGATTTTTTCTGGACAAGACCCTCTCTAGGTTGCAGACGGACTGTAACTGGTGGCGTCTGCAAAAATCATTCTCTATTTTCCCATGCGGCTTCTTAAGAGGACCGCACGGAAAAATCGATTTTCATAGGCGGACCTCTTAAGGGTCCGCACACAAAAATAAGCTTATTTTGTTTGGCGGACATCTTAAGAGGTCGCGCGTGAAAATATATTTTCACAAGTGGGCCTCTTAAGGATCTACCTAAAGTCTGAGTTACCTTCTCGTGTCCCTTTCAACACTTCAAAATTTTTCATCGTTATCCACTCATCTCTTCTTCTCTTCTCCTCT
Source organism: Oryza longistaminata (assembly GCA_009805545.1). Lineage (NCBI taxonomy): Eukaryota > Viridiplantae > Streptophyta > Magnoliopsida > Poales > Poaceae > Oryza > Oryza longistaminata. Next base: position 1,696,134 of record CM020186.1, read on the forward strand.
CCTCTCTCACTCTCTCACCTCTCCTTCTCATCTCCTCTCCTCTCTCACTCTCATCTCCTTTATCACGAGCGGCGCTCCTCTCTAACTCTCCTCTCACAGCCAGCGGACACGGCAGGCAGAGGGCTCAGCTGGTAGTAGCGGGTGGCTCGGTGGCGGGCGATCCGCCTCTGCCGGCGTCGCGACGGGTGGGGGCAGCGCGGTCGATGGCAGGTGGTGGGTGGCGGTGATGGAGCACGGCGGCGGCTCCCCGCGCATCAAAGGAGGCGATTGCGGCTCTCTCGCCGCGGATTCTACAGGCGGCGGCGACAGAGCATGGCGGCCCAGATCCGACGGTGGCTAGGGTTTTTTTTTGCGATTTTTTTTCAGATTTTTATTTTTCGTGTGGTCGACATAAGCACCCGCACACGAAAATCGGATTTTCACGTGCGGTTGTGCCACCCGCATGAAAAAGAGCGAATTTTGCATACCCTTTCGGGCAGACGGGCTGGAGTTCCGCACGCAAAAGCCACTTTTGACCCATCTGAAAAATTGTTTTTTGTACTAATGACCTATAGAATTATATGGACGAGACTTGGGTTGGAGGTCAAGACGTTTGTAAATTTCTTGATGGTCATATGTTTTATTTGACAGTAATATTTATAATATAGTGAAACTTAATGTGTATGAGGAAAAAAAGTTGTGATATCGGAGATATACTTATAAACATACACATATTTTTAAGAAGTGGTACAGCATAAAAAAAAAGAATTTGAAACATATATCATCAAACGGCAATTGCAACATCCCGTACTGCATTGCAACAAAAAAACATCAACGTACATAAATGTTAAATCAATCTAAAAATGTGAAACACCATCGAATCTCAGTTGCAACATTATTTTTTCTGTGCATTGCAACAACACATTTCAAGTAACAGGTGCGAGCTCGGCCGCTAGTGTGTCCATGTCTTGCACGACAGCGGCAACACCTGCTAGTATGTATTCCCTCCGTTTCGCAATGTAAGTTATCTTAGCATTTTTCACATTCATATTGATATTAATGAATCTAGACATATTTATCTATCTAGATTCACTGAACATCAATATGAATATGGGAAATGCTAAAATGACTTACATTATGAAACGGAGGAAGTAGCTGTCAGTGATGGAGGCTGGCTTTGAGCTCAAAACAGTGATTGGAGGCTGTTTGGATGGTGGCTAACTTTGCCATAACTCTATTTGCCAAAATGTGGCAAGCCACAACAAATTGTTGGCCACAACTAAGCCAAACTTTGGCTAGCAATAAGAGATGACGCGTGAGCCAACATGCTAATAAAGTGTGGCTTGACTCAACTGCGGCACGCAACAAACACTAGCCTAAAAAATTGTGGCACGCCTAAGGTTGGTGTGACAATTCTGAGGCCACCAACCAAACAGCCGAGTGTCTTGCTAGACCTCTCCATATCGTAGTGTTTGCTTCTTTCGATCTATTCGCACAACAGAAATGCACACTGCCTCAGTTAAACTAAGGACATTTAATTTTATAAGGAGGTGATGGGCGAATCTCGCGCTTCAACATTAGATTGATCAAGATGCCACCCATGAGCATCGTCAGATTCAATATGAAGAATTGGAAAGATAAACAATTGTCTTTTGTGATTTAAAAGTTTAGTGGTCTCATAAAAAAAATACTACAATATTTAGCATTAATCTTCAAAACTAATTATTATATTTTATTTTACTCATAACCAAATTATAATGTTACATTGTACCAGGATAGTTTTTTTTTCCATCCTTAAGCTATTCGCCCATTTTCAAATTTAAAAATAATTTCTTCCTAGTGCCCCCCCCCACACACACACACACACACATATATATATATATATATATATATATATATATATATATATAATATTATATATATATATTACACACATATAATATATATATATTAACTGGTGCTACATGGAGTATGGTGCTATATATTAACTTTTTTTTTGTTAGATTTTGGTTCTAGGTATATAACATCCAAACATATAATTAGTTAGGTATGTAATAATGAATTATGAAATAAAGTTGAGTTTGAGTTGTTTTGTTGTTAGGTATTTGTATGAATCAAATTCATATACCTAGGTATATACTTACCATTTAAAAATTTAAAAATTTGAGAGAATTTGTGTGTTCTTTACCTTGGAGCCCGGGCACCATAGAGTCCCATATGGGTATCCTATATATATATATATATATTATAATATATATATATATATATATATTGTGGTGTGTGTGTGTGTATTATATGTATATACATATATACACACATATATATATATATACATATACATATATATATATATATACACATATATATATATATACATATATATTATATATATATATATATACATATATACATATATATATATATATATATCTCCATTTCATCCAAAATAGTCGACATTTGTGCCATGGTTAAGGGCGAACCGTTTTGAGAAACTGGCACCATTCAACTCTTTAGTTGATTTTTGGATGATGTGAAATTAAAGCAAGGCTATGAAATGGACGTTTTCCTATTTTATTTACCATTACTTGCGCTATTAGATTGATGCATAATGGACGTGTACTGTTATATTAGATGGATAAATTTGATTTAAAGCATTTCTTGGTCGTATTAGTGTTAATTAAGCCGGCATCAATAGCTGAAACAAGCATAACCACGGTTCCGCCGCCCGAATGATTTTCAAAAAAAAGAAAATAATTTGGGAGTAGCTATATCCGTGGTGCTCTATTTTCGAAGAAAATAACCAAATTATTTTTACACTATAAATTAATTAGTATTTATAACTACGGTAGTAAGTAACTACACTGTAAATTTCAAAACTTACACTATAATAGTAATTATAATTATACTGTAAGTTTCAATATTTATATTGTGATTTTTCTAATAGATAGGCACTATCTTACTAGCATAAAGATAATTAGTATTAAAAGTAATTTATTATGTACTTAAAAGAGGAGATAGGAGAATATAAGCATACTTACATATATGAAACATATGGCAGTCTCATAGGAAAAAGTAACAGAAATTAAATGAAAATTATGGCGCCATAATTTTTTGCAGTCCCTGAATTATTATTACTCAACATCGAAGTATATACGTCAACGAACATACTGGGATGCACTTATAAGAGAGGCAGCATTTGCAATACATGTTGAAAAAGCAGAATGTGACATCCTAGCCAGAACTGGATGTAGCATGTGTTGCCCATCAGAGTGTAGTATCGAATCACAACAAACTAAGCCAACCAGAGGGGGGTGAATGGTTGGTATACCCAAAAACCAAAACTTTTAGCGGAATAAAAGTTACCCTCAAAGTCGATGGAGATCGCTGACCGAAGATGACCTGTCGGTATGACCGCCCAGATGCCGTCGGTCCGACTGGTGTAGATCGACCGGTCCGACCGCCCTGAGATTGCCTGCCGTGCCTGTCGACGCCGCGGTCTGACCGCCGGTGCGCCTTCGGTTAGACCGCCGAAACCCGGTGAAACACAAATCGAAGAAACTCTTAAAGTGGATGACGACTTTATTAATTCTCTCTGTGTTTACAAAGTGCACCAACAGCACTCCTTACAAAAATCTCGACTAAACTCGAGTAGACAGCCTAAAGCCACGAACCAAACTCATACTAGGAGTCTTAATCCCCATAGGAAACCCTCTAGTACAAGAAACAAACTTTACATAACCAATTTCACCAAATTCGGACTCCTTCCAAATTCGACTCCGCATCCCATACGCACACAATACCTCCATTGTATGCCATATGGAAACTTCACATTCCACGTGCATTGAACTCTAGCCTTAATATCCCGCATGATCTCTGACCACCACGGACGTCGTCTTATCCCCAAGCCGACTCCCGGTCCATCACCGCAAATACACTCCCGGCATCAATTCACCTACACATGGAATACACAAAGAAACCATATTCCGAGACCAAGCTATCATCAACTTGACTCATTAGTAGCAAACAACAGTATTACATACGCATAGTATCCATCTAGAAGTCATATTCATGTAACAATCACTGATATTCAAATAAACAACCCGAAACCGAAACCGACACAGCGTCGGCTAGTCAGACCGCGGGCTGCACTGGTCTGACCGCGCAATACACGCCGGTCTGACCGGCAACCCGTGCCTGGTCTGACCGGACCCAACAGACAGCAGTACCTGTAGATCACCTGTGAAATCCAATCATCTCCAAAACCACTTCGTAAATAAATTCCAAATATCAAGCCAATAATCTCCAATACCAATTATTCATCACAGAATAATAATTAAAAACAACTTTGATTTTACAATCTCCCCCTTGATGAACACATTGGCAAAACCATCAAAAATGTTTTGGTGTTTGGAAAAATAAAAACAAAAGTGGTAAAAAGCACATTTCGTACAAACATACACATCGTGCTCAAAAATACAAAAGAAAACTTCTCTCACTTCTAAAAAGAAAGAAATTCCCTCATGAAGCAAAAAAATTGCCAAAAGTTCTTCTCTTCTCCCCCTTTTGACAATGATTTCATCAAGCATAGGAATGTTCATTAATGTATAAGAGCTTAGCATACATATAGCATATCAAGTCATGTGTTGCAATAAAAAGAAGATGAACCAATCTATAATATAACAAGCATGCATTAAAGTATAACTATGAACCAAAGATTTTATAATTAAGCTTGAGTCAACAATCAAAATTCACGATTTCATACGATTTATAACGCAACATTTTAACAAGTACATAGGTTGAAAAATAAACACTAAACATATATACCAATTGCATTTATCACTCTTTCTCAAATTAGCTTTTCAACAAAACAACCAAGAGAATTTTTTATTTTTTCTTTTTCTTGAGCCTTTTTGCTCTCTCTTTTTTCTTTTATTCCGGGTACGTCCCTGTCGTCTTGACTGTTTTCAGGGATTCGGCACCCATTATTTTGCTCACATCGAATATGTCCTTGTCATCAAGACTGTTTCAAGGATTCGGTATTCATTTTTTTTCATATTTTTTATTCTCTTTGCACAATGAGCAACAAAGCTATTTGAGGAATAACAATTCAATAAAGCATATATATATATAGAGCATTTAAAAAATAAACCATATGCTAGCATCAATATTACATATTTGCTTAATTCAAGTATAGAATTTAAGTGTCATGTATCATCTCCCTTAAAAGCAAAATCTAAATCTCATGAAAAGACTAGAATACATACAAGCTATGCTAGAGACAAATAAACCTTCATAGTATTGCTAGCATGCACAAGAAAATACCATATGGATAAACAAAGCTCTCTTTTTCAATTTTTCTCATTATCATATTATTACTTGATAAAACCATGAGGTGCAAAACTCTCCCTCAAAACATGCCAAAACGATGAATTATTCCCAATTCACCATGAAGAAAATCAAAACAATTAGAATCCAAAGGTTTAGTGAAAATATCAGCAAGTTGCAACTTTGTGTCCAAAAACTTCAATTCCACATCTCCTTTTTCCACATGATCCCTCAAACTCGCCGAACAGCGTTGACCGTAGTGCCGGTGGCTAGCTCGCCGGTCAGAGAGGCCACCTTGTCACCCCGTGCTTCTCCAATCTCCATCATCACGTGTGCTTGGGCTAGCTGGACACAAAGGCCGACGTGCTTGTGTCCGACGTGCCGGCCAGCTGACGAGCTGCAAAAAAAAAAGGTTAAATGTCAGAAAAAAATCACGAGCAAAATCGATATACGATATGTAATGTGCCAGCCACCCAGCGAGCTGCACAAAGCTTACGACAAGCCAAGGCCGACGGTAGCAGCAGCTTAGCTAAGCACTTCGTGTTACTTAAAGATACAAAACCATATCCCCTTCACAATCGGACGGCCAGAAAAACGTCAAATTTCCGACGAAAAATCACGCGACAAACCTTTAAGCAAAATCGATATGGGATTGGATATCGGCCAAGTTCTATTTTCACAGCCATGCAAGACAAAATCAGGTTCATTTTCAGGTGGACTTGTGTCGGCCCAACATATAAAACCAACCCTTCACCCCTTGGGCAGTGGACATTTTTGCAAAGGAATAAGTTCACTTTAGGTCCCTCTATTTGTCGCTCAGTCTGATTTTCGTCCATGAACCGCAAAACCGGGTACGACTCGTCCCCCAACTTACGAAAACCGGGCAAACGAGATCCTTCGGCGGTTTTGATAGCGGTTTTGGCTGACGTGACGCTTACGTGGCTAATTTGACTCGGTCTTCATCTGACGTGGCGCTTACGTGGCAATTCATTCTCGAAAAATAATAATACCCGTGGAACCCACATGTCAGTTTCACACATAAAATAATAAAAAAATGGTGGGACCCAAGTGGGCTCCACATGCCATCCTCGGTACTCCTCCCTCTTCTCTCCACACCTCTCTGTCCCCTCTTCTCTCTATCCCTTCTCTCTCTCCGGCCGGCAGAATCAGGCGACGGGCGGGGTGGAGCAGCTGGCCGGCGGAGCGGGGCGGGGCAGTGGCCGACGACGGGCTAGGTCTGGTCCGCGGCTCGTGGGGCCATAGAGCGCAGATGGCGGCGACTGCCGGTGTTGTGGAGAAGGGCGTCGGCGGCATCGGCAAGAGCATCTCCTCCGGTCACGCCGATGGTGAGAGGTTGCAGACTCCGATCCATTTCAGACAAATACAAAAAATAAACTTAAACCTATCTAGCACCACAAGGTACATGCTCCATCAACTGCAAAAAAAAACAAAACAAACGACCTAAAATGCTCAAATCAACAAACGACACAAAATGCAAAAATCACATGAAGCTCATCTGTACCTAGTCACGGCTGCAGGAGCCGCCATTTGTGCACTGCCGATAGCAGCAAAAGCCGCCTTAACCACGTCACCGACCGCCATAGAATCCGTCATAGCTGTCTCGCCGACCACGGCGCAGCCACCAGCAATAAGAATCGATGTCAACTCCGTCTCCCATCGAGTATCGCGGGGCTCCTCGACGTCAAGGTGGCCACGGCGGAGACGGCCCCCCGCTGTCCCCCGCCACGGCCTCCCACGGCGGAGACGGCTACTGAGAGGCAAGAGGAGAGCTACGAGGCGATGGTGGAGGCATAGGCGGCGGCGGCGGAGGTGGCGAGGGTGGTGGTGGAGGCGAAGTTGGTAGCGGCAGCGGCGGCGGAGTCGTGGTGGTGGCGCTGGAGAGAGAAGAGAGGGGAAAGAGAGGATAGAGATGATGAGAAGGAGATGGGGAGAGAGGAGGAAGAAAGGAGGGGGACTAGAGAAGATCTATTTTTCAAATCATGTGCAGCATTAACATCTCTAATTTTTGAAATTTCATTCATTAAAACCTCACAATTTGTGCAATCATCATCATTAGGATTAAGAGATTTTAATCTAGCAATTTTATATTTAAGAGATTCAATGATAAACTCCTGTTTTCTATACATCTTCTCACACTTCATATTCTTTGCACTCAAAATATTAATATCTTCCTCAAGAGCACTTACCTCATTGTCTTCACACTCTGAATCCGATTCACCACGCGCCATGAAGCAAACATCGGAGATCGGTTAAAATCCAAAGAAGAAAACAAGGCTCTGATACCACTTGTAGAATCGAATCACAACAACTAAGCCAACCAGAGGGGGGATGAATAGTTGCTATACCCAAAAACCAAAACTTTTAGCGGAAATAAAAGTTACCCTCAAATTCGATGGAGACCGGTCTGACCGAAGATGACCTGTCGGTCTGACCGCCCAGATGCCATCGGTCTGACCAGTGTAGATCGATCTGTCCGACTGCCCTGAGATCGCCTGTCGTGCCTGTCAACATCACCGGTCTGACTGCCATGTGCCCGCCAGTCTGATCGCCGCTTGTCGCCGGTCTGACCGCCGGTGCGCCTTCGGTTAGACCGCCGAAACCCGGTGAAACACAAATCGAAGAGCTCTTAAAGTGGATGACGACTTTATTGATTCTCTCTATGTTTACAAAGTGCACCAACAGCACTCCTTATAAAAATCTCAACTAAACTCGAAACCCTAACTCAACTATCAACTCAATTGCTCTCAAAAGCGATACGGGGAAGCCTCATGCTCCCCCTCTATTTATACCCGAGGTAGGCAGCCTAAAGCCACGAACCAAACTCATATTAGAAGTCCTAATCCCCATAGGAAACCCTCTAGTACAAGAAACAAACTTTACATAACCAATTCCACCAAATTTGGACTCCTTCCAAATTCGACTCCGCATCCCATATGCACACAATACCTCCATCGTATGCCATATGGAAACTTCACTTTCCACGTGCATTGAACACTAGCCTTAGTATCCCGCATGATCTCTGACCACCACGGACGTCGTCTTATCCCCAAGCCGACTCCCGGTCCATCACCGCAAATACTCTCCCG
>CM020186.1:1705192-1723233 GCA_009805545.1 Oryza longistaminata
CTATGTGGTTCGGGAAGGTGTGTTGTTACGCAGAAGGTACGAAAGTGGTAGAAAAAATACAAATGTGCATGCATGTATCATGATCAGAGACTCGGAGTATGATCGATCAGAGCTTCCGCTGAACACAGGGCTGCTGGTGAAATCGCGTCACAAATTTGTGCTAGGCAGGTAAAAAACCTCATGTAGATCGAGGCACATTCTTAGAGAGAATATTTTCAAATTATTTTAGAATAGACAGTTATATATTGTAGAGACTCTTTCTATATGAACTTTAAACATTGTCTAGAATAATTTAATTCCAAAGACACTATAGAGAACATTTTAGTATATTTTATTAAATTTTATTATGAGGTATGTTTTCAACACTAAATTTGCTTCATATATAAAAGCATTTTCTTGAGGTATTTTAACATGTGTGGAGGCACTTCTTATAATGTTATTATGCACTAATTAAGTAACTAGATATATGTGACATATCTTGGCAAATTAGGATGATGCATGTGTAAGCCATGAGAGTTGTGTGCACATATTAATACCATATTGCTAGTTTAAGAAGGGTGGAACCAACATATAAGGACTTTCCCTCAAATTAACCATATCACTCTCAGGTAAGCCCTTTTACGTGAAGCAAAGATGAAAGCGTAAATGAGGTGGTATGTGTAGGTGAATCCGCCCGTCAGATGAGCTATGCTGCACAGTTTTGGAAGGCGGGTTGTTACAATATAAATAACACTATGCACACACGTACATGTAATTATATACACGATGTTGACATGGCTAGTGAATGAAAGATAATAAAAGTACTCCGCTTGCCGGCCACCACAAGTAATATACAAGCAAGGTCTTCCTCTTCAACCTAGCTTATCAATATTAGTGAACAACTATTTGAATAGTTTACGCTCTGTAGATGTTGTTGTCCGCTTTACTTACAAGCCATGCACACTCTTACGCTTGACCAGTCAAGTCATTTCAATTACTAATATCCTGGCAAAAGCCCACACATACTAGGTATGTGAACCCTATAACTAGGACGGGCCATTATTAGGCAGCTAACCACACACCCCTAAGTCCACGCCTATCATCTAACCTGAGGGCATCACCTAGCCGCTTCGTAGATATATTGGTCTCAGTGTCTAGTGGACCGAATGGGGACGTGAACCTATCCAAACTAGCCTATGAGGCCTAACTACTCTCGTTCGTCCTCTAAAAACTTTCAGCTTTATCAGTCAGATAGATTGAACAAATTAAAGAGATTTTGGGGTGCAGTACAAGATAGAATATAGATGTCATCACTATATTCTTCAGGTAACATATATGCATGCAAATAATGACACATAATCAAATTATATATCCTTTATCAAGCGAGTGTAAAATCAAAGTATTATTGATTAATTACGTGGAGGTAATGAGTCGTTCACATCGATATATCCTGACAAAGTCAGTCCAGTGGATATATAAATCTAGCCTCAGCCACAGACGGGGCTGCTTGCGAAATCACTGGATGGGAAAGGTGAGTATGGGCTGCTGAGTGTTAACACACCTTTGAAGGCACGCTGGGGTTGACCAGCGTTGCGTCGACCTGGACAATCGCCTGAACGACAAATACTTCACTGAACCCTCACACCATTTATCTCGCTGATAGACCCTGACTTGATGAGCCCACAAAATTGCTGTCAAAGCGAAACTTGTACGGCGAGCCTCCGACGGTGACGACGAAGTGCACTCGCCAGGCAAGGTCCCCTCAAGGTGGCCATCAGGGTGAGCACGTAGACGTCACTCCTGTGTGGATGAGACCACGTGGCAGATTGTTCTGTTGGAGGACATCGTACACCGTCGCTGAGGACGCCGCATGGAGAATGGAAGCCACCAGGACGATATAACGAGGAGACGATGGCCATGGAGCGCTAAGTCTCCATCTCTCTCTCTATATTCCTATATATTAGCAGAAATGAACGAGCTGTAATATTGTGACTATGAAAAATGAACTCGCTTCTGGGATAATGACCAGAAAAGGCATGGGGACATCGCATATATAGCCGACTCGCTGGCCACAGTTACCATCCAAATCCCAGAAACAACGCTATTTGATATAGCGTTTCTTATTTAAAGAATCACAAATAAATGCAAAGAATAAACCATCTGTTATTTCTGCCTAGTTAATTTCATTTAAATCATTTAATCACATATAGCAAAGGCGTTGATACCCGCCACACCTATACTTTTGACTTTATGTTTTCGCGCCCTAATTAATTTTCATTCAAAAACATGGATCACATATGGAAGAAATTGAAAGCTTGACATACGTGACAGCATCAAATTAACTTTGTACTCAAACCTTCAAAAACCTATTAGGATGCAAGATGGGACGGGTTTTTTTTTGATAAATTGGTTCTTTACATAAACTTATTTTCAACACTAGTCCAAAAAAAACTGTCAATCAAAGAATTTTAGGCCGTGACTATAGCGCCACGGACCTTGGCGCATGAAGTTTATAACGTCCTAGCGCCAACGACGTTGGCACTGAGCTCTAATCCAAGGTGGCATGAATTTGCTGAGTCATCATAGCTCAGCGTCAAACTATTTTGTCCCAATAAGATAAATAGACGCGCAAGCATTATTGTTGCAACAAAATTGTCGATAGCTTGGTGGGCTGATGTGTTCAAATATGAGCCCAAGGAGCAATCTATCTCCTTTCTTTTTTTTCCTTTTCTCTTCCTCCTAGCATACTTTCCTACCATTCTTTTCAAATTAAAAATATTCTACTTGTAAAATTTATTTTTATTTTCAATTTACATCGCAGATTTGAAAACTTAAAATTATATAATATTTAGATTACGTATCTATAAAAATATTATATTTTTTCCTTTCTCTTCCTCCTAGCATATACTTTCCTACCATTTCTTTCAAATTAAAATGTTTTGCTGTAAATTTTATTTTTATTTTCAATTTACGTCGCAGATTGGAAACTTAAATTATATAATAATTTATATTACTATCTATCAAATTCTAATAATATTAGGAGAGTAAAGACAAAATAACTTTCTTTCTCTTGATTACTCACTCTTATTCTTTACAAAATGACTGTTTCATTTGTAAATTTATTTTTATTTTGGAATTTGATGATTTGAGTGCCAATATGAAAGAAAGTATATCGCCTTTCAAATCTCTATAGAGATTTTATTTTGAGTGCCAATATCAAGCTTTGTAAAATGTGATCACATAATTTGAATGAAAATTAAAGCTAGCTGGCAGGAAATAAACGATGGTTATTCTTTGCATTTATTTGTGATTCTTTAATAAAGAAACGCTATATCAAATAGCGTTGTTTCTGGGATTTGGATGGGGTAACTGTGGCCAGCGAGTCGGCTATATATGCATGTCTCCATGCCTTTCTGGTCCATTATCCAATCAGATCGAGTTCATTTTTCATAGTCACAATATTACAGCTCGTTCATTTCTGCTATATATATAGAGATAGAGATAGAGAAATTAAGGTACCAGGTAGCTTAGCGCTCCATGGCCCATCGTCTCCTCGTTATCGTCCTGGTGGCTTCCATTCTCCATGCGGCGTCCTCAGCGACGGTGTACGATGTCCTCCAACAGAACAATCTGCCACGTGGTCTCATCCCACAAGGAGTGACGTCGTACGTGCTCCACCCTGATGGCCACCTTGAGGTGACCTTGCCTGGCGAGTGCAACTTCGTCGTCACCGTCGGAGGCTCGCCGTACAAGTTTCGCTTTGACAGCAAATTCGTGGGGCTCATCAAGTCAGGGTCTATCAGCGAGGTAAATGGTGTGAGGGTTCAGTTTAAGTACGCGTTCGAGGCGATTGTCCAGGTCGACCATGCTGGTAACCAGCTGACGTTCAAGGTCGGCACCAGCAGCATCTCCTTCCCCATCAGTGATTTCACAAGCAGCCCCGTCTGTGGCTGAGGTGTTGATTTATGTATCCACTGCACTGACTTTAATTTGTCAGGATATATATATCGATGTGAATGACTCATTACCTCCACGTAATTAATCAATAATACTTGGAATTTACACTCTCTTGATAAACGATATATAATTTGATTTTGTGTCATTATTTGTATGCATATATGTTACCTGAAGAATATCACGGTGACATCTATATTCTATCTTGTACTCCACCCAAAATTGTATTAGTTTGTTCAATCTAGCGGACTGATAAAACTGAAATTTTTTAGAGGACGAACGAGAGAAGTTAGGCTTTGATAGGCTAGTTTGGATGGGTTCACATCCCCATTCAAACTACTGGACACCGGGATCAATTTATAATATATCTATGAAGTGGCCTGGTGACGCGCTTAGCTTATATGATAGGTGCATGGAGTTTGGGGATGTAAGAGCACCCGTAATAGTAAAGTAAGGTGCTATCTATAAAACATGTACGTCTCAACAATAGACTAGATTAATAGTAAAGCACCTCAATAGTATGTCTACATGGGTATCTATAGCTCTCTAATCCATTGCCTCGTTTTTCTCTATAGAATATCTCCAGGTTAGTAGATAGCTTTGCTCTCTCTCTTCATTTAATCTTTTCCAAGTAGGAAAATATGCTGACATGGATCTCTTGTAGAGAGCCTATAGATAACCATTGCGGGTGCCCTAAGGTTATAGTTACTTAGCTGCCTAACTAAGTAACTATAGCCCGCCCAAGTTTTAGGGTTCACAGACCTAGCACGTGCGAGCTTCTGCCGGGATATTGGTAATTGGAATGCGTTGCAAAGGCCTTGTCATGCAACCACGCTGAATGCCTTGACAGGACAAGCGTATGAGTGTGCATGGCTTCTGAATAAAGCGGACAACCTCTACTTAGTGCAAACTATTCAAATAGGTTTTCACTAATATCAATAAGGTTGAAGAGGAAGACTTTGCTTGTATATTTTCCTAGCGTTATTTATATTGTAACAATCCGCTCTGCAAAACCACGCAGCCTAGCACATCCGATGGATAGATCCACTTACACATACCACACCACTTATACTTTCGTCCCCGCTTCACGTAAAAGGGTTTACCTAAGAGTGATATGGTTAATTGGAGGGATAAGCCCTTGTAAGTTGGTTCCACCATTTCTAAACTAGCAATGTGGTATTAAACATGCGCACGCATGCAGCTCTCATGGGTTACACATGTCTGATCCTAAGTGGCCAAGATGTCACATATATCTTGTTACTTAGTTAGCGCATAATAACAATATAAGAAATGCCACATATATAGCGGTTTAGGAGCATTTATAGAAGTCCCACGTGACGACATGAGAGAGTTATAGGAATTTTAATGGACTTTTAATTTTAATATATAATAGATAATTCGTTGATGGCTATTGTGGTAGAATCTGTCGCATCAGCTTGGGGACATGTCTAATTTTCTGGAGGGAGGGATGTATCTGGTGGTTTGGATGGGCTGCGAGAGAAATGGGCTTGGCCTAGCTCACATGCCAAAGGAGAGCCACCAAGCAGCATAAATATCAACTCTTCAGCCATAAAAAAGCATCGATGAACAAATATGAAAGTGGGCTTTGCCATAGCTCTGTTCAATTCCTCCTCAACTCTGCTCTCTCTTGATTTCTACTACCTCCAAATTAAATTTTAATATATAACGTCGTTGACTTTTTTTCCAACGTTTGACCACTCGTCTTATTCAAAAAAAATTATGTAAGTATCATTTATTTTATTGTGACTTGATTCTTCATCAAATGTTGTTTTAAGCATGACATAAGTATTTTCATATTTACACAAAAAAAATCTATCTATTATATACTAAAAGTATATTAAACTTCCTACAAACGCTCTCAAGTAGCCACATGGGACTCCTATAAACGCTCCTATGCCGCCACGTGACACTATCTAATTTCACCGTTGATTTCCATTTAATTGGTGGACCCGCTATTTTAGACCATTAGATTAGATCTATATGTATCGTTGATTTTCATTTAAATTGGTGGACCCATTACTTTAGACTAATCATTAGGTGTGTATATAATACATTCCCTATATAAAAGTGAGAATACGTATGTCGGCAAAACAAAAAATACGGTATGTATGATTCAGAAAAAATGAAAAGCTTACGTTACGTTCGCCTGAATAAAAAAATTGCCCGTGTCAAAAAGAGATAAAGGAAATAAAAATTTAGTACAAAGTATCATCGGAAGAAAAAAAATATAAATATAATTTTCTACCGTATAAAATAAAGCAAAAATCCATATGTACGTAGTACTATCTATCTACTATATACTAAATAAAATCCATTAAATTTCCTACAAACACTCCTAAACCGTCACATGGCACCCTATAATTACTCTCAAGTTACCACGTGGCACCCTAATAAAATAGAGAAATATATCCATCGATATTCATTTAAATCGATGGACTTTGTTAGATCTATCTTAGAATACCAAAACCTCCCACGTCCCCATATCCGTGCACCATGCACGTACTGATCAATTTGTAGGCTCCCTGTTCTTTTGTCTTTTTTATCCCTATCACGATTAAAATTAAAATTATCTTTATGGAAAATAATCTCATAAATAGGCTTTAAAGTCTATTAAATCTCTTATAAATATTTCCAAATCGTTGTATGACATTCTTAAATTATAGAAACATCCATCCATTGGCTTCCACTTAAATATGGACACACTATTTTACATCGTTATTGATATATTTTCTAATAAAAGAAAACATCCCAAACCATATTCCCTTCCTCTCCATCCCTATACGCGTTTTGCTAAGCTGCTACTTGTCTCACTTAAATTAGAAAAAATCTAATAAATATGAGAAAAAAAACATCCAACCATCGGTTTTGACTTAAACATCAACACATTATATTTTAGGTCATCAGATCAATCAATTTTTTTCTGAACAAAAAAGAAACATCCCAACCCCTCCCTCCATCCCCGTTCCCGTGCGTGTGCGGCCTTACTTTTCTCAGTTTTTCTATCTCTATGATAATTAAAATATTTTTTATGGGCAAAGAAAAGACCACAAGCGAATCTCCATCTATTAGGTCTAGCCAGTTATTATTTTTTAAGTGAAAACAATAACTTAATGCCCATATTGACTGTATTTAAGTGCTAACAAAAAATTACATTATGGACCCACATCCATATTGAAGCCTCTACTTAATAAAGGTAAGACATAAAAAGGTGTAATTAGCTAAGAGACACTGCAAGAACGTATATCTGCTATGGGATACTAAAAAAGACTGGTAATTAGCTGTTGTATACCCACGGCATAACTTTTGTTGTATCCAATGGAAAGGGAGAGAGAAACAATCGCGAAAGTATGATTTTGCCCCTTCCTGCCAAGTGTGGCTCGCATATAGCTCAGACGTCGTGGTAGTCACGACATGGGCGGCAGAGGGTATGGCATCGTGGCGTGGCGCGGCTGTAAGACCGACGGCAATAGCTTGCGCTTTGCGGCGCCCTGCTCGACATGAATCAGGAGGTGGTTCACGTTGTGCTAACCCCAAGTGCGGTGTGTGGCGGAGCATCGACACCGGCATGGCCCTCGCACTGCAGCGGCGACAAGTGCAGGAACGACATAGAACCACA
The DNA here is from genome assembly GCA_009805545.1 of Oryza longistaminata. Taxonomy (NCBI): domain Eukaryota; kingdom Viridiplantae; phylum Streptophyta; class Magnoliopsida; order Poales; family Poaceae; genus Oryza; species Oryza longistaminata. Next base: position 1,712,763 of record CM020186.1, read on the forward strand.
GGCCCACGCGCATGGGCCCTTCTCCAAACCCCCTCCCCCCGCTAGACAGCCACCTCACCGGAGGTGGGTGCGGTTGCAGTGTCGGAGGTGTTTGCGAGCCGGACTTGGTAGGCAAGGGGCAAAATCATACTTTTGTTATCGTTTCTCTCTCTATTTAATTTGGATATTATAAAATAATGTCATGGGTGTCCAGCAACTAAATACCAATTTTCTCGGTGTCCCACAGCTGATACGCGTTCTTACGGTGTCCCGGGCTAATTACATGTTTTTAAGATGTTCCTAGCAAATTTTACCCTAAATAAAATAAAATACTAAAATTGCTCACTAAAAATCAAAATATCACAGCTGATTTTTTTTTCTAAAACTGGTAGACCTATTACTTATATCCCGTTAGACATCTAATGACTTTCTATCAACTTAATTAATTTTTTTCTCAGCCTGTATACAGAAGCTATTTACCCATATATTTTCATATAGATGCTTTTATCAATAAATGATCATTTTAGGAGATAAATAAATAATCTTAAGATGATCATAGCATCTAAATTATATATATGATCTGTGAAGTCATGTGGCAAGTTGAACAACATACTGATTGTACTAAGCACGTTGGTTGTACCAAGGAATCTTAAGAGTGAAACAACCATGATGTGGCCTCAGCAATATATAAGCCAATTCCATATAGGAATTTAAAGACCGTATCCATTTACTTTTTGGTAAAACTTGCTGCAGTACATCGTGAATTTGTGACATATAGCTTGGAACAATCTAGAAACGTGTAATTATTACATGACGCTCCAGTTTATAGGTAATTTGCTAAGAAAATACTATGGCCTCTATTTTATATTTTCTTACATAATTGGAGTGAGATAATTTAAAATGGATGCCTTTACGTCATGCCAGGTTGTACGATCAACCCACTTATATTTTCATCCCGAATTACAGAGATCAAAGCATTTCAAAGATGCTTCATATAGTGGATTTGTCCAGAAAAAATGAAGATAAAATGAAATGAAAATTAAAAAAAATTATCTAATTTTAAATTTCTTTTTGTTGGGTTTATAACCCATTCTAAATAGAAATATTCAAACATTTTAGCAGGATAAAAAAAATCAAATTTCAAATAAAATCTAACAAAAGAATTGGACATTCATAGGAAACACATCAATTGTTTCAATACAAAATTTTCTCATGAAATAAAAACAACACGGTTTGAATTAATTTTAGTTCACAATTTATATATTGCAAGTAACCAACGTTCAAAGCACGTAAAATAAGTTCAATTTTATTTTATGATAAAGTAAAATAATATTTTTAATAGAAAATCATCTACACATGACATTCGTAATAAAATTTTACGCACATGCCCACGCATATGCGCGGGCTACCTTCCTAGTTGAATAAAACGAATGGTCAAATGTTAGTCGAAAAGTCAACGGCGTGATATATTAAAATACGGAGGGAGTACTTCTTTAGCCTCACCCCCTTGCTTCTTCCTAGTAAATTGCTCTTCCCGATCCCCGCTTCTTATATTATCTTTATTTGTATCCCTAAGCACTTATATGTTGGAGTGGTTTACAATATCTATTGGAGGCATCTGTGTGTTGAGAAATTGTTGGGTGGAGCTTGGTACATAACACGTTCCGGCAGATCAGACGAACGGGAAGGCCCGGGAGCCAAATTAGTTGCTGCTTGGCACAGCACAGGACCTGTGACTGTGAGACTGAGCAGGATGCACTGCGTACAGTGCTCGCGTGGTGTTCGATCGTGTGATGCGTAAGGCCTTGTTCGGTTACGCCCGGATTCAATCTGGGCCGGGAATGATAAGTATAATAAGAAATTTATGATAGATACACTAAGATACCGGGATTTATTTCGAGCCGGGAACCAATTTACTCATATTAGGTACAACAAAACATACAGATTAGTTCCATACCTCTTGACTAGTAGATTGATTCCCGGTCTTTTATTGTCTCTATCATGAGTAAATTGGTTCCCGGCCCAGAATAAATCTCGGTCTCTCATTGTATCAATAATAAATTTCTTACTATACTTGTCATTCCCGGCCCGGATAAAATCCGGGCGTAACCAAACAAGGCCTAAGTAGGCATGTGAGCGCGAGGGTGAAGTGGGATCGGTTAGTCAAATGACCCAAGGTGAGTGTCAAAGGCAGTGAGAAGATTAAAAATTGAATCCAGACGTAACCGAACAAGGCCTAAGGGGGCATGTGAGCGCGAGGGTGAAGTGGGATCAGTTAGTCAAACGACCCGGTAGTGAGAGGATTAACAAAAACTAACTGAAAACATGTAATTAGTCTTATATTTTGGCTTACATGAAAAAAAAAACTGTATTGCTGACTATAATCATGTAAATCAGATGCCAACTTAAGATAAAACTTTGTCAGAAGATGTCTTACGAGATCCTCCAGGTGATCCAAGATGTACGCTCCTAAAAAAATTGGCCGTGCGCGCTTTGTTCACCGACAAGTCGACAACGAGGAGGCGAGTCACATAGCCACACAGGCCCACACAGCGGCCCACGGGTTGCATTGCAAGGCATTGTGAACACAGCTTGCCAATTGGCTCGATGCGATGCTTGGCGGCCCTTCTTCGCAGCCTTTTGTCCTCGTCCGAGACATCATCATGTCTAAAGTGTGTCTAGAGCTCTTAGTAGCTCTCTTCTGTGTGATCTCATATTCTCCAGGTCTGATCCTTCTGTCCACCGTGCTCCTATCATTGAATATCTATGGACTATAGTCTCCTCAAAAAGGGAATAGGAAACCCCCTGTGGCGAATCCATGATAAAAATATAAGGTGGGCTCAAAGTCGAAGCCTTGGTAAAACTAAAATGAGCTATATACCATTGTGCAAGTCAAATTCAATACATGCATGATCAAAATATAAAAATAAAATCGAGTACCATGTCTTGCTAGTAAAAAGTGCATTCTCTTATGTCTTAGCTCGCACAGATGACAGACCACAAGTTCCACAACCCTCGGTCTCCAATTCAACCCTAGCTCTTAAGCCCTCTGATGAGGACATCACTTCGTCGGATACGCTAATAACTTCACACGTTCCAATGATACTTCCAAGTCCAAGTCCAGTTCAGTCTCTGGAGACAACACTGACTTCAAACGGATCTAGCGCCTTCATGCCAACTCCGATTTGGGTGATCTTGGATTTCGTGGAAAGCTTATCTCGCTTCCTTTCAAACACATCTGGACTCATGTCCAAATTCATCTCGAGTCAACGGGAATCGCCAAAACAAGACAGTGCTGTTGCTGAAACCGAACTTGGGCCTCGGGCCTTGTAATAGACTAGGCCCATCTCGAAAGTGTCTCCCTCCACCTCCACGAATTAGCACTTAACCCTAGCTTTATTTTCCTCTGCAAATAGCTTTGTACATCCTCAAAAATAATTGGGTTTTGTTTAGTTGAATTTTGCCAAGTGACATTCACCTTGTCTCTAGTCCTCGCTCGATTAGTCGGCGACTATTGATTAAGAGCCCCCAATAGTTGGTGTGTTGATTTGCAGGGTCGATTAGATCTACCACTTCAATCGCAACTATTCATTTGTGCTTAATCACCCAATATATTGATCAGCTCCACACACGCTCTTCCAAAGCACAGGTCCCGCCAACTACCGTCTGATGCAGCATTTGCCACAACAGAAAAAAAAAGCAGGTAACACATATGAACTGCTACATTACATAGACTTCGGTTAGATATATAATTACTTTGTGAACTACTTAACATATATGTAATTTATTCATGGATGAAGGCTCACAATCACCTATGCTCATTAACAAAAGTACTAAACAAATGAATCAGAAGGGATCATATGAATTCTCAAATGTGTTTCAACTTTGGATACCCTTAATCTGATCGAACCAGTCAGCTCCAGCCGGTGGAGTAGTGCCCCGAGCAGCAACCTGTCCTCTATGCTCGCACGGAAGCAGTGGACGGCACACAACCAAGCATGTTGGTTGGCTGATTATGCAGATGTCCAGAACTGCTGAAGCTGGCGGCCAGCAACAAGGTTGGCGCCGAAGAAAGCGGACGTCGGCTCCGGTGCTGGTGCCATCGAGATGTAGTCATGCCAATTTGACCAAGAGCCTATCGCGAGGCACGTCGGAGGTGTAGCGGAGGTGCCCCAGCAATCTTGCGGAGCCGCGCATAGCGAAGGGTCCGTCTGTTGGTCATCAGGCGACAACGCAGTGCGAGGAGAGTTGGAGATAGTGGCCTGATGGCGATCAAGGTGCTGCGGAGCAGAGGATACCTGAAGCGACCTCTCCATTGCATGGTGGTGCAGGGGATGGCGACGAATGTGCGATGTTTAATCCCAGGGAAGAGGGAGCATGAATTGGGGGAGTAATCAGGAAATGATGATGGGGGCGACATTTGAGAGAATTGAGGAGGAGATTGCTCCGTTGGTGATTGGATCCGTGGATGCATGAGTTCACCTGTTGCATTGCAAACTCACGGTAGATGATGTGATGTGATGCGGATGGACAGTAGGGATTAGGGATGATGATTTCACCTGTAGGATTGGAAGTGGCAACTCCTCCTTTTTATATTAGTATAGATATAGATATAGATGAGTTGCATTGTTAGAGTAGATCACGCTCAATCTCCTGTCGCAAGTATTTATCCTCTTCTCTTTTTTAATAAGCATTTGCCTTTTTTCAAAAAAAGAATAAGAATCGAGATATATTTTTAAATGTTTATGTTGATTGGATAGAAGAAAATCATATGCTAGATTTCATTAAAAAAACACTTGCATAATATGATATTTTTGCTAGTTAATAGCTTAACCGGGTGAGAGACAGCCCCTAATATTTTTCTGTAGGACGGAGGATTGCTGTGGTAATAGCTTGGCCATTTTAAGTCTTACTAGGAGTCTCCTCAAAAGCAATAATCAAAAGACAAATTGATACCGGAGCAATCCATAACGGAACAATCATGAAATGGCAATTTTTTCATCTTTAGAACAATACATATGATCATCTTTCCCAAGGACGCAAACAAAATGCTCTCTATATATATCATCAATTTCATTGCCTTGAAGTGTGCATTGTTTTTTTTTTTCTGTATTTCTTTTTGAAGAAACGGTACAATGTCATTCTGCTAATTGAGTGAGGTATATCTGTTTGCCTTCTGTTTTCTATCTTTTCTTGAGTAATATCTGTTACTGATGGGAGATATCTAACTGGCTGGAGACTGGGTTATGCTACTGATCATGCTCAGTGCAATGCAGGGCTGATCAGCAGGTACCTGCAGAGAACATAACACAAGTAACAAACTAACAATTCAGCTTAGAAATCAAACTTGTAACTAGAGTTTTTCCAGTAATGGCATGCGTTTTTTTTTCAGTAGTGTGGCATGTGTATGTTGAGACTTACAAAGTGTCCAGCCCCAAGTATCCAGTAGAAATGCAGGTTCTTGTATGATCTGACGAACGCCTTAGTGCCCTTGGAAGAGCCACACTTCAAAGGCTGCCTTGGTAGGCTCAGGAAGTTCTTCAGACCATCCCATCTGAAATTTATAACAAAGCTCTTCATCACACATCTCAATTGTTCAACGAACTAGTAAAATTTCGAAGAGGAAAATAATCCCTTACTTGAGCTTCTTCACCCATGCTTCTGCACCGATCGTCGAGCATATTACATCAAGCTTCAGAAGAGAAAATAAAAATAACACACCGAATCAGGGTTTGCACTTTCGGAAGGCACCGAAATTTCAGATATTTCCAATGAACTTTTGAAAATTTAACGCATTTTTGCCGAATTTGAATAAATTATGGCTAAATTCACAAATATTTGGGAAAATCCAAAACATTTGGACGAAATATTTGCTTGCCGGGGGTGGCGAAATTACCGAGATTTTCGAATATTTTGTTCCGGAAGTTCAATCCCTGCACTGAATTACTACTCTGAATTTACAGAGTTGTAGTGCTAGCTTACCTAATTCGTTGATTTAATGACTTTTTTTTTAGTTATGCACCACTAAAAGAACATTGCAAACTTTCAGGACTCAAATAGCACATGATTTCTCTCCAAACTGTTGACCTTGACCATGTGAGCAATAACCAGCCATGTGAGAGTAGATGGCTCTTGCAATCTGCGGATCTCTTGCTGCTCACTCAACTCCTGAGCAAAAGTGCTCCGATTGGAGAGCTCTTCACGCATGGAAGTTTCCCTCTAATCCTAGCCAGGCATATGCCTGGACCCCTTGGCTGCAGGATGTGGCTGTCACTAATGATCTCTGAACTTTACAGTGGAAGTTACCCCAAATTTCAGAAAGGGTGCCGCCTTTTCTGAACAACAACTCGTCGGCTTCACGTTATCCTGCTCTCCCACTGACTAGCAGCACCCTTTATTCTTTATATACTTCTTGTTGCTTACTCAAGATGCTTCCAGCATCAATTGGTAACATGCAAGGAATCCCCATCTAATTTGCTGGAATATATGTACTACCAATTAATCAATCAAAACTATGCATCCCCATCTAATTTGGACTTTTGTAACATAAATAAATCCTGCTCATTTTGTGTGTGCTATGCACCTAGCAGAATTGTCATTGCTCGGTAGTCAGTAGTTACCTGACCATTGTAGACTGTCACATTGATACCGTAAGACAGCAGCTCATCGATCTGGAATAGGGCACACAAACAGTTAATCAAACATGGACCATTTCATCAGGACTTTTACAAGTTAAAGATGCATTCATTAATAGTTAGATCACCTCGTTGATTCTTGGCTTCATGAAATCGTTGACCAGCGCGTTGTAGACCGGATCCGACAGTTCCTGCCACCTGCAGTTCAGTTGAAATTGCAGCGTTTTCTCAAGGATGAGGAGGATGATTTGGACAGTAACAAATTGAAAAAATCAGCAGTGCGAACGTGATTTGGACAGTTGTGTTGGTGATTGTGATGTGAAACAGCGAAAGAAATGGACACCCACTTGAGGTTCTTGGGGATGATCTTGAGCTTCTCCTTGATGACACCGTTCATGATGCCGTCGATCGTGTTGGAGCCTGAATCGGCCGCTTGGCTGCTAAGGTATGTTGAGTACTTCATCAACTGAGCATTGCTTGACGACGGCGACGAGGAGCTCGCCGCCGGTAAGTCTGCCGACACCGGGTCCATGCCGGAGTCAAGCAAGAAATTGTACATGTCCTGCCAAAAAAAAAAAAACAACTCTAGTGTGATCAAGCTAGCTGTACTGCTGACTGGGTGTGAACATAATCTGCAAAATGCTGATAGTAAATACAGATTTTTGCAGCTTTCTCGCCCTTTTCTGTGTGTATTGTACTACTAAATTAAAAAGATGGCGGTGGGTGAACCTTGTCTCCTTTCTACTTGATCCCATCTCTTTCAATGAATGATAACAAAACAACAAAAGAAGAACGAAAATTCTGTCTAATAATAACATAGTCCTAACAAACATGAGAAAATTGTCCTATCGAAAACAAGCTTCCTAAACAACTTTATCTCTTCAGACAAACTGACTCTTATTGTCTTACAAGCTAGCCACCTCTAATCCATAGGAAGTTCTGGATTGCAAGTTACACTTGACTGAAAATGTTTCCAAACGAAATTTCTTTCTAATGGATAGTTACGTTGGTTAAAGAAAATAGTACTACCATGTTCTTTGGACTTTCGCGTCATATGCATATTTGACTCATGCTTACAGTAATTTCCCAACGTGATGATAAAACTATATATTATATTGTTATGACGTGGCAAATCTAATAATATGATTCTCGCAATCAATTTAAATGGTTTAACAAGCTCTCTTTTTTATTTTGCTACTGGCCCTATACTAATGAGTAACCAAAAAATGTGTCAATTTTTCAAGATTAATAGTGGCAAAAAAAGAAAAAGAAATTTTCCCCTAATATGTAACAGAATTCAAAATTTTTCACCAAAAATATCCCGACAATTCACAGAGGTACCAAATTTTTTAATTGTATACTTGGGGTATCTCTAAGATAAGTTTTCCAATAGAAAATATATATGATCATAAAATACTCAAAATAAAAGCGTGTGAGTGCTACGCGTGCAGTGGCTAGTGGCTGCTAGTAGTATCTGCTAGTACGAGTGGTGGAGTAAACGGTCAAACACTTACGACGCTGGAGCTCTTTTTGTCGATGAAACCCAGCAGGTCGATCCACGACTGCTGCGAGTCCGCGAGCTGCCCCGCCGTGATCTGCTCCTTCACCGTCGCCGCCATCCTGACACATCACGGTTCACACATACGTACGTCATTAATTAGAGACTTCGCCGGAGAGAGCCTATAGCTATGTTTTTTTTCTTCTTTCGATTCGTCGCGGCCCGCCGCCGCCGTGGCTTACTTGCTGGCCTCGTCGCCGGCGTTGTCGTCCAGCCTCGACACCTCCAGCAGCAGCGGCGTGTACGCGAGCTGCACATATATATCCATCAAGAAAACGTCATGAATTATTCCTTCCGAGCTTGATCTATACAGCGTTTGAATTGTGAGCGGATTCCAAGAAAATCGTTTTGTTTTTCTCACCGTGAAATCCTCCGGCGAGATCCAGCTGTCGCCGAGCGCCACGCCGCCGAGCGTGAGCTTGAGGCCGCCGGCGCGGATGGCCCGGGCGAGGGAGACGCCGAGCGTGGCGGCGTACTTGCCGCCGTAGGACTCGGCGACGAGGAACAGCGGGCTGCTCTGCAGGCTGGGTATCTCCTTGGCGGCCAGCGCCCTGAGCAGCTCGGTGGCGTCCGTGGCCGCCTGCCAGTCCGTCGTCACCAGCGCGCTCGGGTCGTCCGCGTAGCTGTACCCGACGCCCACCGGGTTGTCCTGCTCGCCCGTCGCCGTCCGCCATTGACACAGCTCAAGTCAGCTCATGTACGTAGCAGAAACAGAGCAAGAAAGGAGAATTCCGCCGCGTGTTCGTCGGTCTCGATCGCTCACCACGAAGATGAGGTCGGCCTTCTGCAGCCACGTCGAGTCGCGCGGCTTCAGGTTGACGTCCAGCGGCCCGACCTCCAGGAAGTTGCCGAGCCCGACGCCCGACGCTCCCTGCTCCGACGACGACGACGACATGCATCGATTAGCGTTCTTGAGCTCAAACATGATTAGAATTCAGGTGAAGAGAAGTGCGTACCGGGCCGCCTTGCAGCCAGAGGATGGTCGGCCATGGCTTCCCCGGCGACGACGCCCGCTGCGGGCTCTTGTAGTACCACCAGAACAGGTGCGCCTCTGCAACGACGAACATGGCATATTTACATTTAATTTAGCACTTAGTAAGTAATTAAAGACGCACATCAATGGTTGTCGATCGACGTGCGTACTTGGGCGGACTTGGACGTATCCCCAGAGCTCGCTGCCGTCGGCGGTGCCGGAGGTGAGGTCGTCGTCGGCGGCGGCGGCGCGCTCGCCGTGGAGGAGACAGAGGAAGAGGAGGGCGAGCAGGGCAAGGGGAAGAAGAGGAGGATAGGGCCTGTCCATATCGAGGGCCGTAGTGGCTCAGTATGCTAGTGCGAGCAGCACTGTGGTGGCCAGAAGACGATTTATTTGGCGACCTTGGCAACGACGTGCCCGTTTACCCCACGCTTACGCTTATGTACGAACAAATGGGAAGAACAGCTGACTATAGTTGGCAAAAAATATTTGCGCATGCACGTCACATCAGATATACGGACACACATTTAAAGTATTAAACGTAGTCTAGTAATAAAAACATATTACAGATTTCGTCAGGAAACTGCGAGACAAATTTATTAAGCCTAATTAATCCGTTATTATCAAATGTTTACTGTTGATAAACCATGAGTTCCTCTCGACACTCAAGGCTGTTGTTGGCCCGATCTTTCGGTGAGTTGTGATAACTACGATTTGAGAGAAACGTTGACGATCCGACTACAACCGTACGAGACGTTGTGTTGCGCCTTAGTGATCGATACACCTCTCCGTGGGTTGTTGATCTTGCCGGTGCAGATCAATCCTATTCCTGCAAGCAAACCGAAGAAACAAGCAAGAACAAGATAAAAGCAATCTGATATTGCAAATAGGAATTTAATACAAATGATAAGTTGGGGTTCCGAAGAACAAGCAGATGGACGGTCTAGCCGACACGCGCGCTGCGAGCAAGTAGCAATGGCTAAACTTTAATCTATCAAAACCCGAGAAACCTTGAAGGGGTACCTAGCTATTTAAGGATGTGGGAGAACGACCAAGAGGGTCCTAGGGTCGTGCTCCACCAGCTTGGGGCGCACTCCCCATGGGCCTCACTTGGGCCGGGGTCCCAAACGAAGTTACAAGCTCAAAGGCCCATGACAGGTGACGCAGCGCCTTGTTTCTTCATCTGCGGATGACTTGGATGGAATTTGGCGTTGCGGCTGGATCCGTTGGAAAGATGACTCCGAGAGCTTTCCATCAAGTACTCATGGGCCGAAAACGGAGGTCGTATGCAGATTCGGCGGCCATTTGAAGTCAGCAGTGTAGCAG
>CM020186.1:1743918-1811228 GCA_009805545.1 Oryza longistaminata
CCGACGCTTTGATCTCCTCCTCGGCGTATCTATCACATCCTAATTTTCGTTTTAGGATTTATAAATTATTAATAAATTATTTTAGAATATATATTAAATGTTCATTAATTTACAAGTGAAGTTAAATCTGGGAAATAAAATTTTCTAAAATATAAAGCATGGGTTTATTTAATTGTGTATTAAATTATCCATGATTAGTTATACTCTTTGGAATTTTCTCGGATTTTTTATAGCTCAATTATAATTTTAATAATACAAAATATATTTCAGTAATTATTTAAATAATAAATTAGTCATTAAATGTTCTGGTTTTAATGTTTTTAAGTACTTTGAGTGTCCAATTATTTTCTGGATTTTTTCTTGAAATTTATTTGAGCACTGTAGATATTTTAACAATTCAAAAATCAATTTCAGTGATTAATTTAAATTGGAAAAGTAATTAAAATCTCTTTTCCTTTTTGGGCCGCAAACTGGAAAAGTTCACTTTGAGTCCTCTGCTGATCCTACATTTTCTCTCTATGGCCTTTTTCCTTTTTTTCCGACGTCCAGTTTGCTCCCCTCATTTCAATCAGGCCGAGGAACAGAAGCCCAGACAAAAAAGTCTGTTTAGCCTACCCAAGCTACAGTGTCGTCTTCAAGCTCCAGCGGCCGTCCGAGTCCGTGTGCAGCCGCCGACTTCTTCGCTCGATCCGGCCTTCCCCTTGCTTCCTCTTTCCAAATTAGTTGCGGGAACGGAATCCATTCTATCTCCTCTTCGTTTCCCCCAAGAAATCCAAAATTTCTAATGGTAATTCTTTCATTTCGCGGATCAAATCTTTCTTTCCCGGCGAAAGCCCTAAGATTTCCCGGCGGCCGTCTCGTTCGTTTTGGGCACAGACCCGAGCTCCGTGCTATAAATAGAGCCCCCTCCTCTCCGTCTTTCGGCCCCACCTCCCCCTTTTCCGCTGTCGCCGGAAACCCTCTCCTCGCGAGCTCCACTCTCTCTCTGCCGCTGGCAGTCGCTCCAGCCGCCGTGCGCCGTCGCCCTGGTTGCCTTCGTCCTGCGCCGCTACTTCCTTCGACACCGCAGCGACAAAAGCAAGCCCGGCAGCTAACCTCCACGAAGCCGCAAGCCATCGGAACACCGTCGCCGTCGTGAAGCCGATCTATTCCATCTTATTCCATCTTCAGCCGAGCCGCGCCACCGTTGCCGTCCTCGCTGGTCGTCGCAGAAGCCTCCGTTGCATAGCAGAAGCAAAGAGAAGCCCGTCCTCCCCTCCGTTCTCGCTGCAAGCCACCGGAACGTCGTCGTCATCGTCTACCTGAGGTCGCCGTCTCTTCAAGATCGCTGCCGGCCATCTTCCGCCGCTGTTCATCGTCGTTCACACCGGGTAAGCATTGACGTCGCCTCCTCTCTCTCCCGGTGCTGTCGCCTCTCGCCGGAGCGCCGCCCTTCGCTGTTGCCGCACGTGACATGCAACGTGGGTGTGCCAGCCCCTGCCACTTAAGCCGCAACGTCAGCCCTCCATCCTCCATGGAGCCTATGTGTTCTGTACACGTGGTCTCCATCTAAACCTTGTATCGGATTCAATCAAATTCGTTGTATCGCAGTAAAGATCAATCTCAGCCGTCTAAATCAATATAAATTATTTTCCTCTGTTTTCAATGACATATTGTTTCCTTTTTACCGTATGTCATCTACCAAATTTAAATTGTTTAATTAATTGGAAATAGTCTTTTTCTAAAAGGTTTTAATTGTATTAAATCATGTAAAATTCTAATTAATTCATATGAAGTCGGAATGAGGCCATTCAAGTCTTATAATTCATCTAAATCATGATCTACATGTTTGTTTTACTGTGTATTTGGTTTTTATTAGTTTTTTTCCTCGTTTTGTGTGTTAGTTGTCGTTTTTGTCATTTCGGAGGTTCGTAGTGCGTCGGAAGTGTTCCAAAAGATTAGTTGAAGACCGATTATTATAAGGCAAGTCACACAGATCTCAAACATAATCACTTTTTGGCATGTTGACCCTATATTTAAATTCTCTATTTATTTCAATTGTGTATTTATTTCTGGAATGTCATCAGGTGGTGTGAACCTTATTTCTTTGTATGACCAAATGTGCATTTGATACCCTATTCTTTGCTACCTTGGTTATAAATTTGACTAGCTTGGGCTTTATATATTGGTTCAACTAGATGTATTAGATATAATTACTTAGCCGTGCTTAGAAACATTAGCACTTGATTGGGATAACTAAGCTTTCACTATTACTTAATGATGGATATTTAATGATTGCTCACGATGGTCAACTTGTGATTGGTTAACTAGTTGCCTACTAAAAACTTGATAATGGTGGGTTGTGGGCACATGGTTTTGATGGTCGTGCTCATGACAATTAAGGACCGGTTCGCAAGCTACTGTTGTGAAACATTAACCGTGCCAATCACAAGCTAACATGGGCAACGGCTTTACCTTTTGTATGGCATGTTTCGTTGCGGGGCACCAGACTATGAAGCGGTGATAAGTCCGTGGGATCGCTAGGTAGTCCATGCCTTTCATTTTTAAGGGGGTGATTATGATCCAGGAACGGTGCACTGTTTGAGTTGTATTATGCGATGGGTCTTGTCACAATCACTCGGCATGGTGACTGTCTGCGTGGACACGGTGACATGACGGTGGGTTGTCTTGTGGGTACAATGGTACATCTCTGGTGTCACGCCGCGAATTTCTATTCAAAATTCCAAACGCTTACATGTGTATAAACCCTCGTCCAGGAATCAGCCGAGGCACACAATAACAAAATTGGATAATAAGAATACAATTATTACTCTAATTAATAAGCGAATAAAATGTCATTAACAGAGGTAGATAGTTCCTCTCAATCAATAAAGTTCTAAGCAGGCGGAAACTAAAAGAAACAGCGCAGGCGACTCCTCTCCACAGGGCAGCTTGACCAGGGCTACGCCTAATCATCCACACCACCAGCATCGCTGTAGAACTCCTCCTTTGATGAATGATTGCAAGGTGAGTATATGACATACTCTGCAAGCCACGCAGCAAAAATGCAAATGCACAGGATAACAAAGGATGGCATAGTATAGTCTCATTTGCATAAACAACCTTTAATGAATATTTCAGAATGTAATAAAACAGTTAAATAATAATTAAACAATATTAATCCATCGCTATACAACATACCCTGTTGCATAGGCCCAACCATTCTGAACAACCAATCCCGGCTGTACAGATCTATCTCCAAACCAGGAATTAAACCATTCCAAACCAGGAGCTAAACAAAGTTATTGACATCATTAATTAATAGGGTTAAAGTGTGAGACTAATCACGAAGAAATTGTTAGAACCCGCCCATAACCGCGGGCACGGCTATTCGAATAGTTTAAACTCTGTCAGAGGTGTACCACTGTATCCACAAGACACAACCTCACATCATGTCAACCATGCGTCGCGATACTTTGACAAGTACCCGAATAGAAGATTGTGACAATACCCTCTTATAATTACAATTCAAAGGCAAGTGCACCATTCCCGGATTATAATCACCCCTTATAAACAAGGTATGGACTCCCCAGCGACCCCGTGGGCTTAATCTCCGCCACTTCACAGTCTGGTGCTCTACTATGACCATACTATACAGAAAGTAAAGCCGTTGCCCACGCTGGCTTATGGTTGGCAACGGTAAAATGTTCACAACCGAAAATCATGAACCGGTCTTAATTGTCATGAGCACAACCATCAAAACCATATGCTCACACCCACCATTATCTATTACTTTAGTTGCAAATTAGTTAATTAAACCAATCATGGATTAACCATCATGAGTCATCATTATAAGCCATCATTAGATAATAGTGAATCATAAATTATCCCAATAATATGCTAATGTTTCTAAGCATGGCTAAGCAATTATACCTAATATCTAGCTGAACCATTATTATAAAGCTCAACTAGTCAAGTTATAAAAACCCAAGGTATCAAAGAATAAGTAATCAAGTACAAAAGGGCCATAACAATCAATAGGTTAATTCCACCCAATTACATTCGAAAATAAATTCAATAGTTTGAATAAGAAACAATAGCTTTAAATAGGATCAACATGCTCAAAGGGTTGTTTGGGATCTGTGTGACTTGCCTTGCTGGCCCTGGAAATCCTCAAGTCTTCTCCTTGCAAATTTCGGACTCTCCCGAATGTCGGAATCTAAAGAGAAAAGAACAAAATCACCAAAACAGCACATAAACAAGCATGAACAGTACATGTGGATATTTTTAACATGTAGTTCTCATTTTAGAAAGATTTAGAGACTTGAACCAACTAAATCCGAGCCTAAGATGAATTAGTTATGAATTTTCAAAGATTAAATCGATTTAAATCATTTATATGGATTTTAATTGAATTATGAACGCAATAATGAATTAATTTTTGGAAAAGGAAAAGGGGTTTATTGCGTCAGCAGGCTCTGCTCACGGGTGGACCGGGTGCACGGCGGCGGTTCACGAAAACGGACGGCCGAGGATCGATCGATCACGACCGGACCACGGGAGACGACGACGATGACGTCAGCGGTGACGTCCCACCGGCGGCGGCTTGGGCGCGCATGCTCGCCCGGCGAACGACGGCGCGGCGGCGCGAACGGGAGGGCACCTACGGGTAGCAGACGGCAACCACGGCGAACTCACCGGTGACCAAAGCGACGGCGGAAGAGCAACGGATGGCACCGGCGACGAGGTTGAAGTGGCGGAGATGATCGGGTCGACGGCGGCGACGGTTCTCCGGCGGTCGACAGCGACGGCGAAGGGGCGGACGAGGACGGCGGCGACTTGGCGACCACGATGGCGACCTCCCCGAGCGACGACGACGACCGGAGCGACGGCGACGACGGCGGCGCAAGGTTTCACGCGGAGGCGGCGCTACAACAGCTGAGCGGCGACTAAGGCGAGAGTGGCGATGGGTAGCCGGAGGGCCTGGGGGTTCTTTTATAGCGCTAGAAGGCGGCGACGGAGGCCCACGGCGGCCGGCGACGGCGAAGGAAACTTTAGGGTTCGGGAGAGAGGGAGGAATCCGATTCGATCTCGAATCCATCGATTTCCAAACCGAATAGAATGACGATTCCTAAAGGAAAAAGATAGAGGGGATCCCGGGGATCATTTCCCCTCTATTAATTTCACCGGAAACAGAAAGGGGTGGCCGGATTTGGAAGGAGACGGCGGCGGCGCGGCGCTAGGGTTCGGCGCGGCGGCCGGAGGTAGAGGACGGGCCTGACAGGTGGGCCCACCTGTCAGCGGCAGTGAGCGGCGCGCGCGGGCGGCTGCGGCTGGACTTGGGCGACTTGGGCCGAGAGAGGGAGAGAGCGTTTTTGGGCCGACTTGCGCCGCCAAAGCCAAAAGAGGATTTTAAAAACCTTTTTTCATTTAAATTATTCATTAAATGCAATTCCATTTTTAAAATACTTCCTTAGCTCAAATAAATCCCAGAAAAATCTAGGAATTATAGAATAAACAAAGTATTTAATAAAATTTTATCTGGCCCATTTTATATTGGAATTTATTAATTAAAATTAGATCTTCTCTTCTTGGCTTTTAAATTAAATTCTAATAATTCCAATTAAACAACAATTTATACATTTGAGATTTTTAGGGTGTGACATCTGGCCAAAGTAAAACAATTCGATTAGCTGTGCCCATGGTTTATGGGCGGGTCTAACAATGTTTTTCGTGATTAGTCCCACACTACTCATTACTAATAATAATGCGATAAATGATGATACTTGTTTAACTCTTGATTTGGAACGGTAAATTCCTGGTTTGGAGGTTTGATCTGTATGACCGGGGTTGTTTGTTCAAGTTTGGTTGGGCCTGTATAGCATTAGGGTGCTATCCATTGTTGATTAAATTGATGATTAATTACTCTATTGTTTTACTACTCTTTAATGTTTTGCTACACGTAAATTATGCTAACTTGTTCTGAGGAGGAGCAAGATTGTTCCCTTGGTTTTGTTGGTTCTGTATCTGTTGCATCATCAAGTTAATGAGTTGAGTCTGCTAGGCTAGAACTTGAGCAAGTGTTGGGTTTTCTCCATTTGTTGTTGACCTACTTCCAGTGTTGCGAGTGTTCACCATCTGATATAAGCAGGAGCACAAAGAGAGAACAAAGGGGAGAACCACTTAGAATGATGATTTAATTTTTACTAACTTGACTTTTATTGACCTAAACTGAGTATTATTATTACATATAATTGAAATACACTCTCACTACTAAACTCACAAACTTCCTAACTCTCAAAAGCAAACAAACCATGCAGCTATATCCCACGAATGATGTAGACCACATGCAAGACCCACACTCACAAGCAAACTTAAACAAGCAGACTAACACAACGAACTAAGGCAACAATCTAACAAGACATCTAGGTCCGCTTGGCATCGGAGTTGACTGAAGGCTCTCCATCATCATCTTGAGTAGCACCCCACTTAACCTCTAAATGAGTGTGGTTCTCCTTTGGGTCTTCTTCCTCATCATCGCTTAGAATAATGACGGGAGGATCCACACGAACTGGGGCGGTTCCTCCACCACATGGCACAAAGTAGCATCGTCTTCAATTCCTTCAGGATCCACGTAACTGGCTTAGACTTGATCATGGGTTTTACGGGGATGGTAGCGATACTCCGTATTGACCAACTCTCAATGTAGAGATCGCGAAGTTCTCCAATGGTGACCCTTGTACTACTGCTGACAGCATGTGCATATCTTCTTCCTCCAGCTTCAAACATCACCGATGGGATATCATCACAAATCACTTGTTAAGGTTACCTTGACATGGCATTTCTCCTCGTTACAGTCATGGGAATCTGGGCATAAAGAGGGTCAGTCTTGAATCATATGGCGAAGGCCACTATCCGTAACTCCCGAACAAAACCCTCAACACCGAACAAGTACTTTGGCCTGTGGAGCAGCATCTAAAGACAGGTAAAAAGAAGAGTTAAGGCATTTATCCAATTACATCACAAGGTTTGGTTAATTTCAATAAAGCAAGAAAATCAGAGTGAAAAGAAAATATAAAATAAACTAATATTGAGAGTTAAGCTAAAGCAGTTGAAAATCATTTTTTTAATACTTTGAATAACGGATTTTAAGACAAAATAAGATAAAAGAAAGTTATAAAAACGCTAAGTTCTTTATATTGTGACATCATTATACAAGAAATACTGTAAAATTTTTCTGGTAATATTGAGTCATCAGTACAGTAATGGACGTACAATACTACACACATGAGAATAATAAATAAACTTTAACAAAGAGAAAATTAAATAAACTATAAACTGCATGTGCCGTTAGTCTAGTTTAATTAGAAGACAAAGAGAGGAGAACAATTCTCCTTTTGCAATATTTTTAGAGGCTTCTAAAGGTAACCATTTGGCATAACCTAGGGACAAGTTGGTATCAGAGCCTCCTTGACCCTAGGTTATGTAGGTTATGCCAAATGGTTACCTTTAGAAGCCCTCTAAAAATATTGAAAAAGTAGAACTGTTCTCCTCCCTCTCTTCTAATTAATTTATAGTTTATAGTTTATAGTATATAGTTTATTTAATTTTCTCTTTGTAAAAGTTTATTTATTATTCTCAAGTTGTTAGTATTGTACGTCCATTACTGTACTAATGATTAAATATTACCAGAAAATTTTACAATATTTCTTGTATAATGATGTCACAATATAAAGAACTTAGCATTTTTATAACTCTCTTTTATTTTATTTTGTCTTAAAATCTATTATTCAAAGTATTAAAAAAATGGTTTTCAACTGTTTCAGCTTAACTCTCAATATTAGTTTATTTTATTTATTTTCTTTTCACTCTGATTTTCTTGCTTTATTCAAATTAACCCAAAACTTGTGATGTTAATTGGATAAATGCCTTAACTCTCTCCTTTCACCTGTCTTTACATGCCGCTCCACAGGCTAGAGTACTTGTTCGGTGTTAAGGGTTTTGCCTAGGAGTTGCAGATGATGGCCTTCGCCATATGATTCAAGACTGCCCCTCTTTATGCCTAGATTTCCCATGACCGCAACGAGGAGAAATGCCATGTCAAGGTAACCTTAACAAGTGATTGTGAGGATATCCCATCGGTGATGTTTGAAGCTGGAGGAAGAAGATATGCACATGCTTGTCACGAGGTAGCAAGGGTCGCCATTGGAGAACTTTGCGATATCTACATTGAGGAGTTGGTCAATACGGAGTATCGCTACCATCCCCATAAAACCCATGATCGAGTCCAAGCCAGTTACGTGGATCCTGAAGGAATTGAAGACGATGCTACTTTTTGCCATGTGATTGAGTTGCTTTGGGCCATGGATGAAACTCGCACTGAGGCCGAGCTAGCTACTCAAGATCGAGAAGATTGGAACCGTGGAAAGATCTGCAAGCTGCAAGACAAGATTGATCATCTGGAGAAGGAACTGCTCGAACTTAAGGGAGAAGCGCCGCCATAGAAGCCCAGGATTCGTCTCACCGTAAGGAAAAGAGCTCTCTTTGCTCCCCGTTTCCAGCTGCCCCCCAAGGTTCGTGTGGATCCTCCTGTCATTATACTGAGCGATGATGAGGAAGAAGACTCAAAGGAGAACCGCACTCATTCAGAGGTTGAGTGGGGTGCTTCTCAAGATGATGAAGGAGATCCTTCAGTCAACTCCGATGCCAGGCGGACCTAGACGTCTTGTTAGATTGTTGCCTTAGTTCGTTGTGTTAGTCTACTTGTTTAAGTTTGCTTATGAGTGTAGGTCTTGCGTGTGGTCTACATCATTGGTGGGATGTAGCTGCATGGTTTGTTTGCTTTTGAGAATTAAGTGGTGAGAGTCTTTCAGTTATATGTGATAATAGTACTCAGTTCAGATCAATAAAAGTCAAGTTAGTAAAAAATAATTCCTCATTCTAAGTTGTTCTCCCCTTTGTTTCTCTCCTTGTGCTCTTGCTTATGTCAAATGGTGAGCAATCACAACACTCGAAGTGGGTCCAACAACAATGCAGAAAACCCAATGCTTTCTCAAGTCCTAGCTCAGCAGACTCAACTCATGAACTTGATGATGCAATAGATACAGAACCAACAAAACCAAGGGAACAATCATGCTCCTCCTTAGAACTAGTTAGCAGAATTTTTGTGTGCGAGGCCACCCACTTTTTCCAGCACTACCAATCCAGTTGAGGTTGGTGATTGGTTGCATGCCATAGAAAAGAAGCTGGACTTGCTTCAATGCATTGACCAGGAGAAGGTCTCCTTTGCTTCACACCAGCTTCATGGCCCTTCCTCTGAGTGGTGGGACCATTTCCGCCTCAATAGGGTTGTTGTTGAGCCAATCACTTGGCTCGAGTTTACTGTTGCTTTCAAGAAGATTCATGTACCATCGGGAGTGGTGGCTCTCAAGAAGAGGGAGTTCAGGGCACTCACTCTGGGATCTTGTTCTATCACCGAGTTTCTGCATGAGTTCAATTGTCTGGCCCGTTATGCTCCTGAGGATGTTTGCATGGACGAGGTGCGGCAAGAGAAGTTCTTGGAAGGACTGAATGATGAGTTATCTTTCCCACTGATGTCTAGTGATTTTTCTGATTTCCAGAAGTTGGTGGACAAGGCTATTCGCCCGGAAGACAAGTACAACCGAATGGAACAGAAGAAACACAAGATTGCTCACGTCAAGGCTTAGCAAGGGAACAGCCAGAGGCCGCGCATTGCCATGGGGCCTTAGACAACACCACAGGGAGGGTCTTCTTCAGCTGTTCGTCCGCAACGCCAATTCTATAACAACAATATTGGCAGTGGCAATAACAACCGTAACTTGGCTCCACGTCTAGCTGTAACTCCAGTCCAGAACCAGCCTATCAAGAAGGAGCAAGGAAACATGCCAGTGGTGTGCTTCAACTATGGTGAGCCAGGCCATTTTGCTGACAAGTGTCCGAAACCTCGATGTGTGAAGACTGCCCCTGTTCAGAACAAGTCCATTGCACCAGCACCGAAGGCTCGTGTCAATCATGTTGCTGCCGCAGAAGCTCAAGGCGCACCAGATGTGATTTCGAGTATGTTCCCTGCTAACTCAGTTCCTGAAGCAATACTTTTTGATTCAGGTGCTACACATTCCTTTTTGTCTAACAATTCTACAGGAAGTCGTGGGATGGAGATAGAAAATTTAGGCATTCTTTGTTGGTTAGTACCCCCAGCAATCAAGCACTCTCATCGCAACATAGCCCTTTTGTTAGAATAGAAATTAAAGGTATTCTATTTCTAGCCAACCTTATTCTACTAGAATCCAAAGACCTTGATGTCATCCTAGGGATGGACTGGTTAGCCCGATAAAAAGGGGTGATAGACTGTGCCAATAGAAAAGTAACCCTTACCAGCAACCTTGGACAAGTTGTAACTGTTCATGTACTACCTACTAAACCCTCAAGATTGAGTTTGAATCAGATAACTTTGCAACAGTTTCCCATAGTGCGGGACTATCCAAATGTGTTCCCAGATGATCTACGTGGCATGCCGCCTAAGAGAGATATAGAATTCAGGATAGATCTGGTGATGAGGACATCCCCCACCATTACCCGCTGGCAAAGACGCAACAAGGGGCCAAGTGGTCCAGTTGTAGTCGGGCGGCGACCGTGTGAGCCTCTGAATAATCCCACCTTGCTTAGCTTGGGAGGAGGAAGCCACCTTAAAAGGGAGAGCCACCATTTCCCTATTGGACTAGTCTTTTAGGGAGATTGGGCCTTTCCCCGAGTGGGTGTGCCTAAGAACTGTTGGAGTTTGGGCAACCTTAAGTTATTGGGCCTCGGCCAACCCCACCTGGCCGGATGCATCATTTGGTATCAGAGTTGGGCCCTTGTTTAAGGGGGTGGGAATGATGAGGACATCCTCTACTATTACCCGCTGGCAAAGACGTAACAAGGGGCCAAGTGGTCTAGTTGATGTGGACTAGGGTTCCCGATGTTTCGAAAGGTTCTGATAACCAGATCTTCCGAAAGGTTATGATAACCAATGATTTGGGCGGAGTCGCGACACAAATCGATCCGGCTTCTTGAACGAACACGCTCTTGAGCCCTGCAATCGCAGCACCACGTCTTCTCTTGTTATCACCCGTGTCGAAACACGGATGACCTCGCCGAGAAGGCTAATCCCTGTTTGCGAATTGAAGAACACAAACAAGGATAAGGTAGAATACAACCAAAATTGCAGATGAATGATTAAGCTCATAAGTTGGGGTCTTACAAACCGATCTAGCGGCGAAACTGTTCTTGACAAAATAATCTAAGCAAAACCCAAACCCTAAAGGTGACAGTGGGTATTGATATATAGAGTTTAGGGTCGTGCAACCAACCCTTGATGCAACCCTAATGGGTTCCAACACGATACACAGCCCAAAGGCCCAAATACGGTGACGCAGCACCGGGACAGATTCTGGACGTCAAATTTTTCAGTCAAGTCCCGTTGACTCGGAAAGAATTTGGACGTGGGACCAAAACCATTGGAAATTTTATCTTCTTAGCTTTCCATCCATATAAAGAATGCCCCAACACGAGCACGTATGCAACCTGAGCGTCCGTTTTAGTGCAGACTGGTCCTGGACTCCGAATTGCACTCGAAGTCGACTTGTTTGGGCCTCCACCTTGACTTGGACGTCCTCGATGATCCTCCATGACTCTAAGTCCTTCTTCAAGTGTCTCCCTGTCCTCTCCATTGTTCCTAATCACAATATAATATAATCATTAGGTAGCAATCTATTCTTAAATTCGTACAAAGAAGAACATAGGAACGAGCTCACCTCTAAATTCAATTGTCACGCGTGAGCTCTTATTATCGGTCCTTAAATGACCGGTGGAGGATTGTTGTGTGTATTCGAATGAGTGATGTCCGCATCATCTGGTGCAAGGACTGGCAGCTAATGAATTAGCTGAAGTGAAGAGACATGTGAATGATTTGCTTCAGAAAGGATCCGGCGGCGGTGCGGGAAGAGGAGGAGAGGCGCTGGTCGGGGTCGCTCCACCGTGGCACCTGGTCGAGCGTCACGGCCGGCTCCACCCCGCCCACGCCCGCCGCCGCCTCCACCGAGGAGGCCTTGGCCGACGCGGCCGTCGGCGAGCGCTGGATCAGAGCCGTGAGCGCGAGGGTTTGGGGAAAGAAGAGGAACAAGATTTGGACTGGTGGGTGGTCTGGACTCGAATTTGGAATCAGCTAGGGATTGAGGGAAGTAGCAATTTTGATACGATTTTACCAGAATAACCTGATATATGGAAACCTATTATACAAGTTACTTGGACAAAATGGTCATTTAACTGGAAATTTCAAAATATTAAAACTTTGAATCGAATTTTATCATACTAAATGAACTTATGTGAAAAAGTTGTCAAAAACAAAGTTGTATAATTATTGAGATCTACCAATTTTATTTTGGTTATTTCTCCATCTGAGTTTGATTGACCTATACAAAATTTGAATTTTAAAATATAAGAAATTCAAATAATTTTTTTGGGTAGTAAATGATTTCAAATGAAAAATTGTCAACAACAAAGTTGTATAACATATCAAGATCTACAACTTTTGTTTGGTCATTTTGCTATATGACTTTATTTCAATAATTTGAATTTGAAGTTCAAATTATAACAACTTCAAAAACAACATTTTCAAATACTAATGATTTCAACTGAAAAAGTCATCAACAACAAAGTTGTAGTTCATCAATATCTATAGCTTTATTTTGGTCATTTCTTCTTCTGACAAAGTGATAGTAATATTATTCACAAAATTTGCTATCTCTTATATGTAACTGTTTAAATTATCATGGTCTATCTTATCAAATTTTATGAAATTTTTATATAATGTTTAAGTTACATGGCACCTAGGTGTAGAAATACTTTCCTGGAGGTTATGGTTTTTTCTTCCTCTCACGATCTTTCGGGTGATCGGGTCGAAGTCTGAACCTCCTAAAGACCCATCCTTCTGACTCATCTTTTACCTCTATGTCAGATCCAACGTTAGAGATTGAATATATGTTGCGTCCGATGGTTATAATTTTTCTGATGACGTGGCGCAATGTGGTGGTGAAAAATTTTATTCACTGAAAATGGATTCATCATACCCAAGCACTTTATCTAGATTAATATAAAAGTATTAAGGTTTCCTATGCAAAAATGATATTAACATATTCGACTTTTTTCACGTTGTTACACTCTTTAATAAATTTTGTAAACCCATTAACAGAAAATTAATGATGAAATATGTGTACCGAAGACTATGGCACAGTCTCATGTAGGGATGAAAACGGATCGAATACGGTCGGAAACTAGCTTTACCATATTCGTTTTCATATTTTTTCTGGATCGAAATCGGAATCGGAAACGCGGATACCGAAAACGGAATCGAATATTATCGAATACAGATACGGAGCGAATACGAATCGAAACGAATACGGTAACGAATATTAATCGGAACATAAAATCCCCTCAAACTGACCTTCACAAATCAACGAAGAAATATAACTTGTTTTTTCTAATAGAGCATGTTACGTTCAAAAGGTCAACGATTAATAATACCATAAGTCCATGACGAGAAACATCCACAAACTTGCACATACTGACAAGTCACACTGTCCACATCATTACCGATTACAAACTTGCACATGCTAACACTCACACGCATTAACACATAACAGCCACTTGTTATGTACACATAACAGTCACCTGCATCAGGCACTTGTGGATTGGCATCAGCTCCTTGCGTCGGCTCTTGTGGACCTTATGGTGTTGGCAAAGCTGCTACACATCGCACTGCACAAGCTGAAGCTGCTGCTACTTGCATGAGAGGAATCCATCACAGATCTACCACACATGCAAAAAAAAAAAAGAGAGAAGAAAAAAAAAAGAGAATGAGGAGCAGCACAACTCAAATGTCTCAATAGAGCCAGTCGGTCGAGGTAAAGTAGAGCCGACGACGACCCTGCTTACGGTGAGAAGATGATGCGGCAGTGGCGGTGATAGGGCGACGCGACGACGCCGACGAAGAGCCGGCGGCTGTGGTGATGGGACGAGCCGACGAAGGGATGAGACGACGAGAAGAGGCAACGGCGTCAATGTCGGGTGAGGAGGCGGCGGCGAAGGGGCGAGACGGCGGCGGCGGCGTGAAGAGGCAAGGCGGCGTGGGGCGGTGGCGGCGGCTGCCTAGTCGCCGTGGCAGCGTGGGGCGGTGGGGGATTGAGATGTGGTGGCATCTGGCCGGCTGTTGTGTCGCCTGTTGCTAGCTAGCAAGGGTTTTGTGTTGCCTGTTGGGTTGGGTTGGGTAGGGCTGCTTCCTTGGGCTGGGCTGATTCGCTGATGACAACTTCGGATATCCGGAAAAAAATCCCGGATAGTTTCCGACGCGTTTTCCGATTCCGTCGGAATATCACCTCTACTGTATTCGTTTTCATATCCGGGAAAAAATATCCGAATTCATTTCCGAATCCGAGAAATTCCGTATAGTTCCGACCGAATTTTTCCAAATCCGAAAATTGTTCCGGACGGACGGAAACTATCCGAACCAGTTTCATCCCTAGTCTCATGTCTAACATGGCTCCAACTCTTGGATTTGTGCAGAAAAAGACTTTGTAATTTAAATTTAAGTGACTCAATTAATCCTCTTATTTTTTTGTCTAAAATATTAAGAATATCTCCATCTCGTAACAATAACAAGTTACAGCAGCTCCAACGTACCCCAAGAATTTTAAGAGCTATGAAAATCAAGCTCCAAAAAAACACCAAAATGTTATGAAAAAAGAAAACTAGTTACTATACATAATCCTCTTTCTCTCGTTCCCTCTCCTGATGGGTGTGGAGACGAAGCTGTGGCGTGGTCTAAGCGGCGCTGAAGAGAAGGAAGACAAAGCAGCTAGCGAGCTCACGTTTTTTTTTTGCCGCCGGTGAACATGGCCATCCTACTCTTTGTGCAGAGCATATATAGGCATCTACCCATATCTCAATCGATTCACCGCCGCTCCCCCTCCCCCCAACCACTACTGGAGAACCCCACATCTCTCCGTTCGCAACCTCCTTTACTCCGGGTAGCGACGCGGGGAGAAGGAATCCGGGACTAAAGACCACAATCTTTAGTCCCGGTTCAAATACCCGGGAACCGTGAGTAAAGATTTGCTACTACTGAGTTAATCCCTTTTCTTTTTTTTCATTGTTATTTGCTACGGACTGAGTTAATCCCAGTATTTTTTTATGTGCACTAGGGTTCCCGATCTTCCGAAAGGTTCTATAAACAACGATTTGGGCGGAGTCGCGCGACACAAATCGATCCGGCTTTTGAACGCGCAGCTCTTGAGCCCCGCAATTGTAGCACCACGTCTCCTCTGGTTATCACCCTGCCAAAACGTGGATGACCTCGCCGAAGAAGGCTAATCCCTGTTTGCCAATCGAAGAACACAAACAAGAACGAGATAGAAAACAACCAAAATTGCAGATGAATGATTAAGCTCCCGAGTTGGGGTCTTACAAACCGATCTAGCGGCGAAACTGTTCTCCGACAGATTAATCTAAGCAAAACCAAAAACCTAAAGATAGCGGCGGGTACTGATATATAGAGTTTAGGGTCGTGCAACCCCCTCTCGACGCAACCCTAATGGGTTCCAACACAATACACGGGCCAAAGGCCAAATACGGTGACGCAGCACCGGAACAGATTCTGGATGTCAACTTGTTCGGTCGATTCCCATTGACTCGAAAAGAATTTGGACGTGGAACGAAAACCATTAGAAAGGTTAACTTCTTATCTTTCCATCCATATAAAGAATGCCCAATCCAAGCACGTATGCGACCTGGGCGCCCGTTTTAATGCAGACTGGTCCTGGACTCCGAATTGCACCCGAGGTCGAATTGGTTTGGGCCTCCCCTTAACTTGGACGTCCTCGATGATCCTCCATGGGCTCTAAGTCCTTCTCCAAGTGTTCCTTGTCCCCTCCTTGTTCCTAATCACTATATAATCATTAGTAGCAATCTATTCTCGAATTCATACAAAAAGAAGAAATAGAACGAGCTCACATCTAAATTTAAATGTCGCGCACGAGCTTTGTTATCGGTCCTTGAATGACCGTTGGAGGATTGTTGTGTGTATCCGAGGTAGTATGTCCGCATCATTTCTCCCAAATCGGATGAGATGCATATCCCCAAATCAAATCTCAAATCAAGTAACATCCCAAATCATTCACCTCAACAAATCCTAAGTTACTTGTACACACAAATCAAATACATCACAAATCCTTAAAAAAATTACACACAAAATAAAAAAATCCACAGATCCATAAAATGAATCACAAATTCTAGAAATTATACATCCAGTGAATCACAAATCACACACAAAAAAAGAAAACGAGGACGCTGGCTGCCGCCTGCGTGCGCTGCCCCGCCGGGCACCCGCCCCGGCCGCTGGCCGCCTGCTCGCCCTCCGCCTGCCGCCGCTGGCCGCCTGCTCGCCCACGGCCGGCCGCCGCCCACAGCTGCCCGCGCTCGCTCGCCGCGCCGGTCGCCGCCGGCCCGCTGCTCGGCGCTCGCCCGCGTCGGCCTCCGCCGGCTGCCTCCCGCGCCGGCCGCCGCCGGCACGCTGCTCGGCGCTCGCGCGCGTCGGCCTCAGCCGGCTGCCTGCCCGCTCCGGCCCGCCGCTCGCCCGCGCTGGCCGCCACCGGCGCCCGCCTGGCCGCCGCTCAGCGCTAGCCCGCGTCGGCCGCCTCTCGGCCCACGTCGCACGCCGCTGAGAGCAAGGAGGGAGAGTAGAGGGAAGGAGGAGGAAGGGAGAAGGGGAGGAGGAGGGGGGAGGGGAGGAGGAAGATCGAGATCGGATCTAAGGGGAGGAGGAGATCGAGGACTTAACTGATCTTATCTAGGACTTAACCGATCAGAGATGGGAGATAAATATTTACTCCCGGTTGAAATTACCAACCGGCACTAAAGATTAATCTTTAGTCCCGGTTGATAGTATCAACCGGGACTAAAAATGCTCGGTCCCCTGGCAGGCTTCTGACAGGGGATGAATCGGGACTAAAGATCAATTTTTTTTTAACCGAGACTAAAAATAATCTTTAGTCCCGGTTCTTATTATAATCGGGATAATTGTGGGAATCGCTCGACCCTCCAAAGACTATTTCTCCAATAGTGAACTCATCGTGGCCGCCTTTCATGGCATATAGCATACTTATCTGTATTTATGTTTGTATGTGGCTTACAAGATCAGAATCCACCTGCTATTGTTATCATCTGGTTGTAGATGTTATACATACATCCTTTCTCAAGTAATTTGACCTACTGATTTGTTTATAGTAGTCAACAGTCATTTTTTTCCTCTCTTATTATGCCTCTCTTCTGCATGAGTATGTATATATGCATGTTTTAACATGTAGGAGTACTGTATATATCAGCAGTAGCTGCACTAATTGCCTTTTAACAAGAAGATAAACTGAAAAAGCTCTCATGATCTCTGGATCGCGCAAATTATGGGATTTGTATTAATTCAAAATGTCATGTAAAGAGAGATTTATAAGAAGAAAAAGCAGAGTACGGCTTTCAAAGTGTATTCAACGACTGCACTCTGTACTACTCCTATATCTTTTTCTCCGCGAGTACCAACCCACTCTGCTATTAGTTTGGGATCTCACACTAACTAATGATTTGTTAAGAATAGTACAGCTTACACTAGAACGGATACCCTCATCTCAATCGGGTGGTAAGCCCCATCTCAATCGGGCATAGCGTCCGTCACAGGCTAGAAGTCACTGACGTGAAGAGTTATCTCAATCGGACAAACGGCCGTCACGAATGAATATATCTCAATCGGGCCCTAAGTAAAGCCCGTCACCGATAGCTTTGACCCAGACGACCAGTCAAACTATAGTCCGTCACAGATGACCTATCTCTATCGGGCCACAACTAGCGTCCGTCACAGATGACTACTAACCTTTATCGGGCCTAAACTAGAGGAAAAAAAATATCATCAATGGTGAATTCATTCGGGAACAAAACGTTGACGACGCAGTCTATTTAAGTCTATACAGATAAGATCATCTGGATTACCTTACCCTGGCGCACGCGTGTCAGCACCGGTATACTGAAAGACACGGCAGATAGCAAACAAAGCAGCGGCCGTTGAGACAAATACATACGGACACAGGAAATTTAAGGAAAGCATCAGTTTTCTGGACCAAAGGCAGGAACAGCAGAATATATGTTGGAGTCCTCCGTAGTTCTATGCACAGCAACGTCGACCTACGTGAGAATCAACGAGACATATCCCCTGCTCTGCTGCCCTTCGATCACGAGAGCAAACGACCCCTCTTCACGTCAACGGCGCCAATGTGCAGGTTTCAACGGGGGACCATGGGGGGCATGCACAACCATATCTTGGCTTCACCTTGTTTGGATATCACCAAATCGCAGGGCAGGGTGTTCTTGCTATTAATTTATGGCTCACTTGACTCATTTGCAACACTGGGATTAATTCCACAATACTCCTGACCAAGCCTTTTTTTTTTTTGGAACGTATTTAGGCCATTCCCAACCCAAGGCACTAGATATAGTTTTTATAAATTCCACATCATTAAGAAATTAGTACTAGACACTACTCTTTCAATGCAAACATCACTTTTCCATACTTAAATTTAATGCTACTTATCTCACATGATGTCTTGGATATTGTGTCGAAACCATGTCTCATACAATACCTGGTTTCCTTCTATTTCCTTATTTATTCACTTGCCACATCATCTTTCATCCTAGGTGACAGCTTATTTAATGCTACGAACACATTCCTAGTTATTGGGTTGGGAAGAGCCTTATCCACAATTTTTTAAAGAATTCCTATGCATGGGCTTTGAGCAAATACTCCCTCCGTACTCGTAAAGAAAGTTGTTTTGGACAGCGACATTAGTATCCTGATTCTACGAACCTTACGATCCTATAAAATATTAGTTAAAATAATATGTTTTGAAAATAATGTAAATAAATATGCTCAAGTTTATATAAAAATCAGTTAAATATATCAAAACTTATGTAGTTTCTCTTGATAAACGTCTCTATTTGCATTACATATATTATCACTATATTTTTATATAGAATAGCTATATATAATTAATACAAATATTAATTAAACTTAAAAAAAGAAAATCCCATAATATCCCAATACTACGATACGATCTTACGATACAATACTATTTTGAGAAAAACGATACTACCTAGTATCCCGATGTTGATAACCTTGGTTTCAACACAATCTTAAATAAGGTTGAAAACAAACAGAAAGGAATGAAGGAGTGTATATTATTGCCAAGTTCACCGCTAAATCAAATGAATTTGAAGTAATAAGGGATGGAGGAGATAGAGGGGAGTTGGTCCCGAAGACCCTAGGCACCAAGGAGCCTAGCAGCATCCTATGCCGCGTCGGTGTCCACTGTAATTTCACTGCCGTATGTTTTAGGGTTCTAGTGCTAAAGATCTTTGGAATCGAGATGTTAAACTTTAAGGCTAGTGTTATTGCTGTACATTTTTACAATAAGTTTTATAGGGGTGTTGTTTATAAATTTTTTTTAAAAAAAAGAATCGGATCACAAAAGTAATCTAATTACTTAGTGCACTTGGGAATGAATTTTTTTTCTCCATCTCTTAAAATTATGTTACGTTAATACTTAGGTCTTAAGAGCTTAAGAATCGAGGAATCATCGCGTTGTCTGGTGCTAATTGTTCGAAAAAAAAAGAGCTGAGGAATGCTGGAAGCTAAATGATTGTAGGCTCATTTGGTACATCTCCTATTTGAGGGTTAATTTGCTATAGTTGTAGCTCCACGTGGACAATAATCTCATAGCAGGACGACTTGTATCAAACAGGTCAGTTTTTCCTTGAGAATAACGAAATGAGCATACCTTAGCTAGTTATTTTTTAAATTTGTTCATCTAGGTTTAAATCCTAAACTTAACACGAGTGCAATATGTATCAATGACGATAAGCCTATGGTGACTTTATCAATCTCAAGTTATACTGACTTAGTCTTCAAATGTGCTCATAGGGATAACATGTGTGTGCTCGCGTTTATAGGGTGTTCACCAATCTTAAGCTATGCTGGCCAGCCTTTGAAGGTGCTTATAGAAATAGAGTCCACCTGTGTGTGAGCACGTAGTGCGTTCTTAGAACAAGAGCAATGCAGCTATCACACTTGAGAAGCCAAAGCCGCTAGCTAGACCAGGAACGGTGTAGATAGGGCCCTCCATAGTACATAGTATTACCTATTATAGTGGGTCCCACCAGTTCCTCTCTTCTCACTTCGCCCCTCTCTATTCTCTCTGTGTTTCCCCACCGACGAACGGAGCGAGGCGTCAGGCGGAGGAAGCAAGGCGTCGGGCGGCCCAAGCGGCAACGTGCCGGGCAGGGAACGGAGCGGCACCACATCTTCGGACGACGGCTGCCGAGCACGCCACCAAGCTCACCGGATATGAAGTCGGGTGGCGACGGCGGCTCGTCGTATCACGTACTCCCTCCGTTTTACAATATAAGTCATTCTAACATTTCCCATGTTTATATTGATATTAATGAATCTAAACATATAACATCAATATGAATGTGGAAAATGCTATAATGACTTACATTTTGAAACGGAGGAAGTATGATCGAGCGCATACTTCGTACTAGAAAAAAAATATCATCAATGGTGAATTCATTCGGGAACAAAACGTTGACGACGCAGTCTATTTAAGTCTATACAGATAAGATCATCTGGATTACCTTACCCTGGCGCACGCGTGTCAGCACCGGTATACTGAAAGACACGGCAGATAGCAAACAAAGCAGCGGCCGTTGAGACAAATACATACGGACACAGGAAATTTAAGGAAAGCATCAGTTTTCTGGACCAAAGGCAGGAACAGCAGAATATATGTTGGAGTCCTCCGTAGTTCTATGCACAGCAACGTCGACCTACGTGAGAATCAACGAGACATATCCCCTGCTCTGCTGCCCTTCGATCACGAGAGCAAACGACCCCTCTTCACGTCAACGGCGCCAATGTGCAGGTTTCAACGGGGGACCATGGGGGGCATGCACAACCATATCTTGGCTTCACCTTGTTTGGATATCACCAAATCGCAGGGCAGGGTGTTCTTGCTATTAATTTATGGCTCACTTGACTCATTTGCAACACTGGGATTAATTCCACAATACTCCTGACCAAGCCTTTTTTTTTTTTGGAACGTATTTAGGCCATTCCCAACCCAAGGCACTAGATATAGTTTTTATAAATTCCACATCATTAAGAAATTAGTACTAGACACTACTCTTTCAATGCAAACATCACTTTTCCATACTTAAATTTAATGCTACTTATCTCACATGATGTCTTGGATATTGTGTCGAAACCATGTCTCATACAATACCTGGTTTCCTTCTATTTCCTTATTTATTCACTTGCCACATCATCTTTCATCTTAGGTGACAGCTTATTTAATGCTACGAACACATTCCTAATTATTGGGTTGGAAGAGCCTTATCCACAATTTTTTAAAGAATTCCTATGCATGGGCTTTGAGCAAATACTCCCTCCGTACTCGTAAAGAAAGTGTTTTGGACAGCGACATGGTCTCCAAAACACAACTTTGACTTCTTATTTTTATAAAATATTTATGAAAAGTTGATATATATATATATATATATGTATACTTTTATGAAAGTATTTTTCAAGACAAATCTATTCATATAATTTTTACATTTTCAAACTCAACAACTTAAGAGTTATTCATGTTTTATATTCACAAGGTTTGACTTAAACATTGTCCTAAACGACTTCCTTTACGAGTACGGAAGGAGTATTGACCAAACTATTAGATCATTTAGTGTGATCGAGGAATATAGTACATAATTAACGGCAAATCCCCGGTATCCCTCTGTGACCTCCTAGCCTTTCACAAATTTTAACAACATTAGCTCCACCGTCGCTCCGACTCATCTTGCCCCTTTTCTCCTGTGGCTAGTCGTCAACGAGGGTTGGGAGAGGGGTTGGGTCTCTCTACTCCCCTAGCAGTGGCCGGTGTTGTTTTCAAAGCCAGTTTCTCCTACGAGCTCAGGTTCTTCATGTTCTTTGTTCTCTTTTGGTTCTCGAGGTGGTCATCGGTGTTGGCTACTCTCGTCCCAATGATGTGGACTAGGGTTCCCGATCTTCCAAAAGGTTCTGATAAACAGTCGATCTGGGTGGAGTCGCGACACAAATAGATCTGGCTTCTGAACAAACACGCTCTTGAGCCCCGCAATCGCAGCACCACGTCTCCTCTGGTTATCAACCGTGTCGAAACGCGGTTGACCTCACCGAGAAGGCTAATCCCTGTTTGTGAATCGAAGAACACAAACAAGAACAAGGAAGAATACAACCAAAATTGTAGATGAATGATTAAGCTCACAAGTTGGGGTCTTACAAACCGATCTAGCGGCGAAACTGTTCTTGACAGAATAATCTAAGCAAAACTCACACCATAAAGGTGATGGTGGGTACTGATATATAGAGTCTTGGGTCGTGCAAACACCCCTTGAAGCAACCCTAATGGGTTCCAACACGATACACGGTCCAAAGGCCCAAATACGGTGATGCAGCACCGGGACAGATTCTGGACATCAACTTGTTCGGTCGATTCCTGATGACTCGGAAAGAATTTGGACGTGGGACCAAAACCACTGGAAAGTTTATCTTCTTAGATTTCCATCCATACGAAGAACGCCCCAATCTGAGCACGTATGCGACCCAGGCGCCCGTTTTAGTGCAGACTGGTCCTGGACTCCGAAATGTACTCGAAGTCGACTTGATTTGGGCCTCCATCTTGACTTGGATGCCCTTGCTGAATCTCCACTGCTCTAAGTCCCTCCCTAAGTGTCTCCTTGTCCTCTTCATTGTTTCTAATCATTAAGTAGCAATCTATTCTCAAAATCATATAAAGAAGAACATAGGAGCGAGCTCACTTCTAAATTCAATTGTCGTGCGTGAGCTCTTGTAATTGGTCCTTAAATAACTGGTGGAGGATTGTTGTGTGTATCCGAAGGAGTGATGTCCTCATTGCCCAACCTCTCGGTGAATGTCGTCAAACTCTTTTCAGGTGACAATCCATTGCGTCTTTAGGTTACTACTTCTAGCCATCAGCTAGCTAGGGCACCTTTCGCTATGTAAAGAAAGGTTGCACCAGCCTACAACAATTTCTCCGACGAGTACTTTTGTCATGGGCATTGGGCCGGAAGGCAGAGGCCCATAGGCAATCCAGATCAATTAAGTTAGAGATGAGATTATTAGTTAGTTAGAGATAAGATAAGATTAAGTCCTTACTTAGGGGTCAAGTTGGTACCATCTATATAAGGATGGGATTGTGTTTATTATGAATTAAGGAATGAATATCAATTAGTCTAATCTCTCCCTTCCAACAATGTTCTTCTCCTTAGCCTAAATCTACATCTCTTTCCCCGGAGCCGACGCCGCCTGGCTATCTTCTTGGCGGTGTTTATCCCGTCATGGCCTCGGGTCATGACAACTTTCCAAGGTAGGCTTCTTTCTTCTTGATCTCCATCGGCAGTTCTTCACATGGTGACTGAAGTATTGAAGCCTTGCCAAGGTGGTCTCAACTGCCCATCCGTGGAGGCCCTGATCAGGTATGTCCGATTGGTTTCTTTTGCAGCTCACCGTGCAGTCCGTGCTTTTATTACTCTTTTTACTGGTGGTGTAGATCTAGCCGCTGTCTTTTTAAGAGCTGCATTTGCATCAATTTTTCCCAAGATCATCAGCGAAAAACTCATGTGGTGTGGCTGAATTTTTGCAATATTTGCCAACGCCTGAACCTCCTTATGCATGAAGCTCGTTAAGGATTTTGTGAAGACTTGATCTTTTGCGGCTTATACCTGGTTTCAATCTCTACCAACATCAAGCTCCAAATTTTCGCTGTCAACGTTGAAAGACAAAGACACGAGGAATCGATTGCTTTTCCTTATTATATTTTGTCCTTTTCTGCAAAATGTTGAACAAAAGTGTATTCTGCCCATTCTTAGGGGGGCTTGTTTGCAAAATTGGGTGCATGAAACTCAGTGAAGTGTGCTCTAAGCATTGAAGTCACTCATGTATTATGTTCTTGTTTGTTCTTGTTAACAATGGAATTTTGCATCAGATTCGGATTAGAAGAAGAAAGATTGAGGCAGATTTGGTGTGGAATCGAGTTGATCTCCAAGTTAGGCTGCGCATCGGATAAGTATCGTATCGGCTGAAGACCGGACAGAATCTTGGCTTGGTTGATATGGCAAGTTTTCAAACTCAACAACTTAAGAGTTATTCATGTTTTATATTCACAAGGTTTGACTTAAACATTGTCCTAAACGACTTCCTTTACGAGTACGGAAGGAGTATTGACCAAACTATTAGATCATTTAGTGTGATCGAGGAATATAGTACATAATTAACGGCAAATCCCCGGTATCCCTCTGTGACCTCCTAGCCTTTCACAAATTTTAACAACATTAGCTCCACCGTCGCTCCGACTCATCTTGCCCCTTTTCTCCTGTGGCTAGTCGTCAACGAGGGTTGGGAGAGGGGTTGGGTCTCTCTACTCCCCTAGCAGTGGCCGGTGTTGTTTTCAAAGCCAGTTTCTCCTACGAGCTCAGGTTCTTCATGTTCTTTGTTCTCTTTTGGTTCTCGAGGTGGTCATCGGTGTTGGCTACTCTCGTCCCAATGATGTGGACTAGGGTTCCCGATCTTCCAAAAGGTTCTGATAAACAGTCGATCTGGGTGGAGTCGCGACACAAATAGATCTGGCTTCTGAACAAACACGCTCTTGAGCCCCGCAATCGCAGCACCACGTCTCCTCTGGTTATCAACCGTGTCGAAACGCGGTTGACCTCACCGAGAAGGCTAATCCCTGTTTGTGAATCGAAGAACACAAACAAGAACAAGGAAGAATACAACCAAAATTGTAGATGAATGATTAAGCTCACAAGTTGGGGTCTTACAAACCGATCTAGCGGCGAAACTGTTCTTGACAGAATAATCTAAGCAAAACTCACACCATAAAGGTGATGGCGGGTACTGATATATAGAGTCTTGGGTCGTGCAAACACCCCTTGAAGCAACCCTAATGGGTTCCAACACGATACACGGTCCAAAGGCCCAAATACGGTGATGCAGCACCGGGACAGATTCTGGACATCAACTTGTTCGGTCGATTCCTGATGACTTGGAAAGAATTTGGACGTGGGACCAAAACCACTGGAAAGTTTATCTTCTTAGATTTCCATCCATACGAAGAACGCCCCAATCTGAGCACGTATGTGACCCAGGCGCCCGTTTTAGTGCAGACTGGTCCTGGACTCCGAAATGTACTCGAAGTCGACTTGATTTGGGCCTCCATCTTGACTTGGATGCCCTTGCTGAATCTCCACTGCTCTAAGTCCCTCCCTAAGTGTCCTCTCTCTCTCTACAACAATTTTCTATGTGACTAGCATTTGGATCCCACTAACATGTACTTCCTCCATTTCATATTATAAGACTTTTTAGCATTGCCCATATTCATATATATGTTAATGAATCTAGACATATATGTGTGCCTAGATTCATTAGCATCTATATGAATATAGGCAACGCTATAAAGTCTTATAACCTGAAACGGAAGTAGTAGATGCTATCATGGCATGCCACGTCAGCGAACGGAGTGGGTTGAAGCTTTTTTGGATCTATGTAACACCATGCATGACAAGTTCAGGGACTAAAATATATTTCGAAAATTCAGGGACCTATAAGAGACACCCGTATAAGTTTAGAGACCGCCCATGCACTTCACTCGTAAGGACGGTCCAAAGTGAAACATTGGTGATAATATATAGCCAAAGTGTAATTTACTACTCCTAATTACTTGAGCGTTCATACAGCTAGCGCTTGTAATCTTTTGCTACTAATTTTTTTGCTTTTTTCATAAACATGGTACAAACTCAGGCGCTCACAACACGGGTGCCTCGCTATCGATTACCGCTGAAAAAAATATTAGCTTTAAATTAATGCGAGCACTCGTGTTAAATTTAGAACTTAGAACTTAAATCAAGGTGGGCTAGTTTACACCACGAGTAAGCAAACCAATTGAGTTACGCTCAATTCGTGTAAATTATGCTTATTGAAATATCTTCCTAAACCTCATGCACACGCGCACGTTCAGTTGATCTAGAAAAAGGCATATACACATGCACTGGTACGTACTCCATTCCAAAACCGCTCCTAGTACAATGAATCTGGATAACTTTTATCCAAATTCATTGTATTATGAGGGGGTTTTTTGGGACGGAGAGAGTACATAAAGTTGTTGCGGTATTCGGTATAGACATGTATGCACCCATGCACACACTAATATCAATATTATCATTCACTGAACCTGTCCACAATAGTGGCTTCGCACCCATGAGATCCAGGCATCTACTCCAGATTAGTAGTTAATTAACAGTCTATGTTCAATGAACCTTAACATGTATCTGGAAAGGACTTTTACAATGTACGTGCATGTGTACCTACAGATTGAGCCGTTGGATTCCTTATGGAGATCTTGCGTTGTAAATAGATTTTCCCATATGTATATTTATTAATATTATTGTATACTAGCATAATGTCTGTGTGTTGCAATGATTCTAAATAACATTCATTGACATAAATTAAAATCCTAAACCATATATCACAATTGGACTGAAGAAAATATAATCATAAAAATAACAATATGAAACTACAAATAACTTTGGCCAGAAAGATAATTCCATATCAAAAAATATATATAATTAAAATCCCTTTTTTTCATTTAGCTATAAATAATTCAATACATAGGAAAATTATAAGTTCCAATAAATTTTAATGGATCAAATAGTTCTAAAACTAATACTGTAAATGGAAAAACAACTGAAATTAGTTAGAAATTAAAAGAAAATTTATTTCAGCCCATGGATGAAAATCCGATCCGTTAAAGCGGAACGGGTACCTGTTTAATTAACATAAATTAATTTTTTTATGTTCAGTTCATATTCCTATGGTTTCAATATTATGTGAGTCGTCTAGGAGCATGGTTGGGCTAGACCAGGAAGAAATAGGGCCTTTGTCCATAGAAGGTGGAGGTTGGCAACGAAGAAAATCAAAACAACATGAAATAAGGAACATAAGAAGAGGGAAGATGGGTGTCAATCCTCCAGCGACCAAACGGTGGTTAGTAAGGTGGTTGGACGTGCCCCACGATGTGACTCGTCCATAGATGGTGGCGGTTGGCAATGAGAAAACCAGAATAGCGGAACAACAACGACGTGGTCCCGATGGAGAGAGGAATGGCAACGGCGAGCTCTTATGGTGAACACGACCAGATGACTGCGTCAAAACGCGTTCCCGTATGAGTAGGTTCCGTTTACCTTGAACATGCAGGAACGAAAGATGGAGAAAAACGACTAACGCTATTCATTATCTTCCCTAGCCGAAACAAGAAACATATATAAGAGGAGTGAAGATGGGCTCCCATGTTCCGGCGACCAAATGGTGGTGAATAAGGTGGTCGGACGTATCTCACAATGTGACTTATCCATGGATGTTGGCAACGAAGAAAACCAGACAACAAGAAAGCGACCAGCAACAGCGTTGTCCTGACAGAGAGAGAAATGGCAACAGTGAGCTCTAGTGATGAACATGGCCGGTTGAGTGCGTCAAAACATGTACCCAGGCAAGGGGGTTTGTTTTCTTTTTTGTTGAATGCGCAAGAGGGAGTGCAAGAGAGAAGAAGGGCGCTAGGGGTGCGGGGGAGGGAGAGCGCGCGTAGCAAGGTAGGATAGGACGATTTTTTTTTGGGTGAGGGAGAGATGGGGTGTGCCGGGAGGAAGGGAGGGAGGCGGAAGCGGAGGCACACGAGAGGGAGGGAGGAATGCGGCCCGGGGAGGGAGAGGACGGACGCAAATCTCGTTCAGAAGCCTTACTTGTTTTTTAATTAAGTAAGTATATAGATATAGATATCGATGCTAATCGATCTTACCGTACGTACGTTTGCACGGTGAAAATAGTGTTAGCTAGCGATAACATCTCATGCATGTATATCGTCGTTAGTCCACCTCAGATAGCGCCGCCATGTGCTTACCTAGCTAGCTAGTGCAGTTAAGGCAACAATTTTATTTAGTTTTAGGGACTCGAATTCTACATATGACCAGTTGCACATTTCAGTATTATTTCACGGTTTATTTGCGTGTGATTTCATCCTCTTAATGAAATATCCATTGGTGTCGGAGCTTGTTATTTAATTTATGCCGACGCACGGAACGAAATACAAATTAAACTGGACTGAAAGATCAAATGAAATGTTCAATTAATCATGCTAAGCTAGTTGATACAGATTGACAAGCTAGAATTCTAGCTGAAACTAACATACATTGACAACGAGTACTAATGCTAGAAGGAAAAGAAAACACGACAAAAGTTGAAGAAGAAGAAACACAATACGTACAGAAAATAAAGAGAGTAAAGAAAAGCTACAACACGGACAACACAATACATATATTACATGCAATAATAACACTCACGCGGTGACTAATTAATGCACAGACAACCTCTCGTCTCTAAACTTGGTAATTCAGAGCTTCTTCTTCCCAGCTGGGCCATCGATCTTGTTGACGAAGGCATGGCCGATGCCCGGGCTGTGCCCCGGGTTCGTTGGCCGGACATCGTCGGCGTCATCGTCGGCACCATTGACGACGGCGTGACCGATACCTGGGCTGTGCCCCGGGTTCGTCGGCCGGACATCATCGGCGTCATCAGCGCCATTGACGATGGCGTGATGACCGATACCTGGGCTGTGCCCTGGGTTGGTCGGCCGGACGCCGCCGGAGGCGCCGACCATGGGACCGCCAATCTCCGACGAGGGGGACACGGCGCCCTCGACCACTCCATTGCCATGCGATAACAGGTATCGCCTGATCTGCATTTCAGAGGTGATGCCATCGTCGTCAGGCAAAGGCCTGCCCTGAGAAGAAAATAGCTGCAGGGAAAACACAAGTATAGCTAGCATAGTGCAAATGTTGGCCACATTCTTGTTAAGTGCCATTTTACACGCTTAATGCAGCTAAGCTAGACTGACACTAGATTTATTAGTAGCTAGTAATATAACTATAGCTAGAGCTAGAGGCTACGTACTACTCTAATGGACTATCAGAGGTGTGCTTAGGTGTTTGGTTGATGCATATTCCATTCCCTCCTAGATATTTATATAGAGGCCGCCGGTTCGTGCATGCGCATGGTTTATACACACAGGGCATAGGGTTTTAATTCATGACAACACAGTAGTACTTACATAAAATTGTGCAACGACCCTTTCAAGTACATAGAATTTTTTAATGTGCTCTGCAAAGATAGATCAGATCACTTTAACATATAACAAATGTACCATGTCTTCATTCTAAAATGCAGACAATCAAATAAGACTAATCCTGCCGAAATGAAATTCTGAAAAGGGAAAGAGAGAGAGAGAGAGAGAGAGAGAGTTAATCTTCATTGCATTTTCTTTTTATCTTTTTATGTTTCCCCAGTGATCAATGAATTTAGATTTCAATGTTTGTCGGATTTAAATGGTGTAATTTTTATCGTACAACTTTGCATGACCGTTTGCATTGTATAATAGTATTATGAAAGACGCATAATCAAAATATATAGGATACATTTGCAAAACATTATGTGGCAAATGTTATGTTCGAAGTACGTATAGTTGTGATATACTTTATACGTACAGTGAAACCAATATTATGACTTAAATTTCAATTTTTTCGATAACGACGAAAAAAGTGTTACATTATTTCCAACCTCTGCTCTAGGGTGTCCTTAATTTCTTAAAAGGTAGCTACGTACGGTAGGAATAAATTGACAACATCACCAGCTATACAGTTTCAGTTGACACATATTGTTCATGAGACCTTTTTTTCCCAATAATATGCATCCATGCACATATTTTTGTTATGAAATAACAAGAAGGATCCAATCAACCTTGTTACTAAACTGACACTTATTTTCTCGTTATGATCATCATTTTTACAGCCCGTTCTTTGTAAAGACATGAGCTAGCTAGCATAGTTAATATTGCTAAAATCAAACACAACACAAGAATCAAGTACACACAAGACTAGCCATGTGAGTCCATGCATGCATGGTCCTATACGACCGATCTCCTTTTGACCATTTCACATGAGACCTGCTTTAATTAATTACTAGTGCTTTTGTCGGGAGATCATATAGGATATTCTATGTTGATGCCTCAACTATAAACCTAAGCCTTTTATTTATTAATCACTTCCGGGCCAATGGGAAGGACGTAAAGGAGATCGCTTTCTAAAGCTAACAGTTAATTAATATGAGCTTTACAGTTTAAACCCTCCTAATTAACTATATGATCAAGTGTCTACCAACATATAGTGGTATATATATACCTTTCCCTAACTTGGTATCTGTCTAGCATCTTGCATATTCGATCACTAGCATCACCGAGCATTCACTTGGCATTGTAAATTCATGCATGCTAGCTGCATTGCATATAGTTATATCGTCGTGACTAGCTAGCTAGCTGGTACTCCCAAGTCCCAAACCCGGAGGGAGTACTAAAATTTACAATTACTCCGATTAATAAGTTGAATGCGTGAATTTCCCATAGATTATTCCACAAGTCAATCACGATTATATGTTTTGAACTATATATACGGCCAGGGATAATCATTGGCTACATACTACATATTTGACTAAAAAAAAGTCTAAACATTTAATTTGTTAGTTATACATGCATGTTGCTCGATTTTTTATTTTTTTTGGGAGAAATGCATGTTGCTTGAATCATCTATTAACTTATTAAAGTAATAGAAAAAGGAGTCTATGCGTTCTCGCTCTCATGGCCTACAAATTCTCCTATTATTCGGAGAAAAATAAAAATAGAGTCCATATACAAATACAATTAAAAATAGCTAAAATTCAGAATTAAAAAATAATAAATATTGGAAGAGGAGACTAGAGCCCATACCAGTATACACTTTCATATATTTTAATAATAAAATAAGAAAAAAAATATATACTATTATACAAGAGAAAATATAAGGATGCTAGTCGTGCAATCTGCGCGGACCACCAGCTAGTAGTTATTAATATGTACTACTAACAATTAGGCTACGTACACAGCTCGTATATACTCTCTCTATTCTAAAATATAAGGCACAACCACCCTTAACCTAAAGACCAAAAAATAATTATTATCATCTCATAGTTTAGATTGCCATAATAAATAGAATGCATGCACCCAATAAAATTAGAGATCTTAATGGTGGATGATTTAAATAATAATATTTTAGTAGAAAAGATGTGCTAATTAATGACATGCATGCATACATGCCTTATATTATGAAACAACTTTAAAAAATAGTTGTACCTTATATTATGAAATGGAGGGAGTATATAACATATCGATCTCTGCTGTATATCTAATGAACTTGTTTGTCCGGCCATCTCTCACGATTTTGTTGACCTATCAGAATATCTGGAGAAGGTGATCAATAGGTAAACCCACCTATCGAGATCGACCATCTGCATGCAATTACTTGAGAATATGAAAACCTAATTAAATTAATTAGCTAGTTAATAAAGGAGATTGGGATCGAATTGTGCTGCTCATGGCCGATGGAGAGCATCTGATCGATCTACCCAACAGAATCAAAGATACTAAAGTGTACAACAAAGGACAATGCAAAGCGAGGGCACACAGTCCACGAAAGAATCTTGATATGCAAGCAGTTACTATTGGAATCTCCCGGCCATACGGAAGAGGTTCAAAGTGAATCTTTGAATTAAGATTCCTTTGCTCCAAACTGATGAGAGTTAATTAATTACAGCAAGTTGGTACTTTCTCTGCCTGAACTGGTACCACATGAAATAGCTAGATACGTATAGTATGTAATACTATGTGTTCTTCTTTACCTTTATTTAGAGGCTAGATAGAAAGGTGCGTTTGCCCTTCATGTCGCTGAAGTGTCGTTTGTTAGAGCAAAAGTAGTTGCTCTATAATATATTGACTAGTAACTATTAGCTTAATTAGGATTCGATCAGAAAAGGTAATGATGGCTTTGGCGGCTCTTTGCGTGCATTTAGGGCCGTTAATTTGATGCAGATCGACAAGGATGGCAGGCTAGATGGCAAAAGTGCCAGCGGTTTCATGCTGTCGTTGTCTCTGAATATACTCTCGTATAATCATATGCTTCCAACTACAAAGAGAATATACGCTTAGAATAAGCTGATACAGCAGTTAGAGTTGTGGCGGCTATATATATAAATTTAATCACGCATGTGAAACAACTTTAGATTTTTGTACTAGCTTAGTACACCACTATATACCAAAGTACAATTTTTTTTTATTTTAAGGGTTGTACTTTCGCGGGTTTAAAACTTAGTTCGTGCCAGAGATCTGTTAGTGCGTTAAGGGTGTGTTTAAATCCAAACTTTGGATGCAAAGTTTGCAAAATTCCATCACATCGACCTATCATACACACACAACTTTTCAGTCACATCATCTTCAATTTCAACCAAAATCCAAACTTTGGATGGAACTAAAAGCAGCCTAACTAAACTTTGTGAACTGTATAGAGTAACTAAAAAGAGTGTATCGCCTACACTCTCCGAGAATAAAACAATCCTACAACTGAATTGGCATATTCTAGTATAACGAATATGGACAGTCTCCTGTCCAGATTCGTCCTGCAGAGTCTCCTGTCCAGATTCGTTGTACTAGGATATGTCACATCGAGCCTATCCAGATTCGTTGTACTAGGATATGTCGCATCCAGTCCTAGATTTGTTTTTTTTTAATGGAGGGAGTAAGTATTGGCTGAGTTGCAATAGTAGGAATCAGGGGGATCGATTGATGAATCAACCTCA
This sequence comes from Oryza longistaminata, assembly GCA_009805545.1. Classification (NCBI taxonomy): domain Eukaryota; kingdom Viridiplantae; phylum Streptophyta; class Magnoliopsida; order Poales; family Poaceae; genus Oryza; species Oryza longistaminata. The sequence goes on from CM020186.1 coordinate 1,776,866, forward strand.
ATATATATGATATAATACTAACTAACACAAACGAGAGGTTGAGGAGAGACGGGCGATAATGGTGGTGGCATTCACTTTGTAAAAGCTAGCAAAGTTATGCAAAATTATATATAAGCTAGACAAACAGATTATTTATAGCCCCCTATCACCTTGTATATTATGATTCGTTTTTATATTTTTAGGGTGGGAAGGTAGGGTACAAATAAATTATATATATGATATATATATAATTAATAGTTTTTTTGCAAGATAGAAAGATAATGTTTGTGTGGCATGCACTACTATGAAAATCATTTTTATAGACGGCTAACTTGTGTTTGTAGAGAAAGTTGAGCCAACTGTGTGCTTCTAACAAAACGCCCGTCGTAGTTGTGAAAAGCACCGCCTGTGAAAATTAATTTCTGGCCAACCATCTCTTAAAATGATTTTTAGCGCAAAAAACAACAAAAATATAGTTTAGATATCTCGGTATAGAACAATTTACAGATAAACATTAGCTATCCATGCAACACACCAATCAACACAATCATGAGAAATTCAGCAAAATTCAACAATTCCCAAGTTCGAGCTGCTAGATTGAAACCAGAAAAATTTTCAATACTGCTAAAGAGACCTCAGCATGAACTTATATGCAAGAGCTCGCGACCGTTGAGTTCAGTCTTGGAACCATCCCTCAGCCTCGAGATAAAGGGCGCGCAGCCCGCACCCGGCCTAACTCCGGCTGCTCTCAAATCAGAGAGAGAGAGAGAGAGAGTCAACTATAAACCTAAGCCTTTTATTTATTAATCACTTCCGGGCCAATGGGAAGGACGTAAAGGAGATCGCTTTCTATAGCTAACAGTTAATTAATATGAGCTTTACAGTTTAAACCCTCCTAATTAACTATATGATCAAGTGTCTACCAACATATAGTGGTATATATATACCTTTCCCTAACTTGGTATCTGTCTAGCATCTTGCATATTCGATCACTAGCATCACCGAGCATTCACTTGGCATTGTAAATTCATGCATGCTAGCTAGCTGCATTGCATACTCCCAAGTCCCAAACCGGAGGGAGTACTAAAATTTACAATTACTCCAATTAATAAGTTGAATGCGTGAATTTCCCATAGATTGTTCCACAAGTCAATTACGATTATGTTTTGAACTATTTATACGGCCAGGGATAATCATTGGCTACATACTACGTATTTGACTAAAAAAAGGTCTAAACTTTTAATTTGTTAGTTATACATGCATGTTACTCGATTTTTTATTTTTTTTTGGAGAAATGCATGTTGCTTGAATCATCTATTAACTTATTAAAGTAATAGAAAAAAGAGTCTTTGCGTTCTCGCTCTCATGGCCTAGAAATTCTCCTATTATTCGGAGAAAAATAAAAACAGAGTCCATATACAAATACAATTAAAAATAGCTAAAATTCAGAATTAGAAAATAATAAATATTGGAAGAGGAAACTAGAGCCCATACCAGTATACACTTTCATATATTTTAATAATAAAATAAGAAAAACATATATGCTATTATAGAAGAGAAAATATAAGGATGCTAGTTGTGCAATCTGCGCGGACCACCAGCTAGTAGTTATTAATATGTGCTACTAACAATTAGGCTACGTACACAGCTCGTATATACTCCCTCCATTCTAAAATATAAGGTACAACCACCCTTAACCCAAAGACCAAGAAATAATTATTATTATCTCATAGTTTGGATTGTCATAATAAATATAATGCATGCACCCAATAAAATTAGAGATCTTAATAGTGGATGATTTAAATAATAATATTTTAGTAGAAAAGAGGTGCTAATTAATGACATGCATGCATGCACGCCTTATATTATGAAACAACTTTTTAAAAGTAGTTGTGCCTTATATTATGGAATGGAGGGAGTATATAACGTATCGATCTCTGCTGTATATCCAATGAACTTGTTTGTCCGGCCATCTCTGACGATTTTGTTGACCTATCAGAATATCTGGAGAAGGTGATCAATAGGTAAACCCACCTATCGATCGACCATGATCTGCATGCAATTACTTGAGAATATGAAAACCTAATTAAATTAATTAGCTAGTTAATTAAGGAGATAGAGATCGAATTGTGCTGCTCATGGCCGATGGAGAGCATCTGATCGATCTACCCAACAGAATCAAAGATACTAAAGTGTACAAACAAAGGACAGTGCAAAGCGAGGGCACACAGTCCACGAAAGAATCTTGATATGCAAGCAGTTACTATTGGAATCTCCCGGCCATACGGAAGAGGTTCAAAGTGAATCTTTGAATTAAGATTCCTTTGCTCCAAACTGATGAGAGTTAATTAATTACAGCAAGTTGGTACTTTCTCTGCCTGAACTGGTACCACATGAAATAGCTAGATATGTATAGTAATAGTATGTAATATGTGTTCTTCTTTACCTTTATTTAGGCTAGATAGAAAGGTGCGTTTGCCCTTCATGTCGCTGAAGTGTCGTTTGTTAGAGCAAAAGTAGTTGCTCTATAATATATTGACTAGTAACTATTAGCTTAATTAGGACTCGAGATCAGAAAAGGTAATGATGGCTTTGGCGGCTCTTTGCGTGCATTTAGGGCCGTTAATTTGATGCAGAGACAAGGATGGCAGGCTAGATGGCAAAAGTGCCAGCGGTTTCATGCTGTCGTTGTCTCTGAATATACTCTCGTATAATCATATGCTTCCAACTACAAAGAGAATATACGCTTAGAATAAGCTGATACAGCAGTTAGAGTTGTGGCGGCTATATATATATATTTAATCACGCATGTGAAACAACTTTAGATTTTTGTACTAGCTTAGTACACCACTATATACCAAAATACAATTTTTTTTGTTTTAAGGGTTGTACTTTCGCGGGTTTAAAAATTAGTTCGTGCCAGAGATCTGTCAGTGCGTTAACTAAACTTTGTGAACTGTATAGAGTAACTAAAAAGAGTGTATCGCCTACACTCTCCGAGAATAAAACAAACCTACAACTGAATTGGCATATCCTAGCATAACGAATATGGACAGTCTCCAGTCCAGATTCGTTATGCACAGTCTCCTGTCCAGATTCGTTGTACCAGAATATGTCACATCGAGCCTATCCATATTCGTTGTACTATATAGGATATGCCGCATCCAGTTCTAGATTTGTTTTTTTTAATGGAGGGAGTAAGTATTGGCTGATTTGCAATAGTAGGAATCAGGGGGATCGATTGATGAATCAACCTCAATATATATGATATAATACTAACTAACACAAACGAGAGGTTGAGGAGAGACGGGCGATAATGGTTGTGGCATTCCCTTTGTAAAAGCTAGCAAAGTTATGCAAAATTATATATAAGCTGGACAAACAGATTATTTATAGCCCCATATCACCTTGTATATTATGATTCGTTTTTATATTTTTAGGGTGGGAAGGTAGGGTACAAATAAATTATATATATGATATATATAATTAATAGTTTTTTTGCAAGATAGAAAGATAATGTTTGTGGCATGCACTACTAAGAAAATTATTTTTATAGACGGCTAACTTGTGTTTGTAGAGAAAGTTGAGCCAACTGTGTGCTTCTAACAAAACACCCCTCGTAGTTGTGAAAAGCACCGCCTGTGAAAATTAATTTCTGGCCAACCATCTCTTAAAATGATTTTTAGCGCAAAAAACAATAAAAATATAGTTTAGATATCTCGGTACAGAACAATTTACAGATAAACATTAGCTATCCATGCAACACACCAATCAACACAATCATGAGAAATTCAGCAAAATTCAACAATTCCCAAGTTCGAGCTGCTAGATTGAAACCAGAAAAATTTTCAATACTGCAAAAGAGACCTCAGCATGAACTTATATGCAAGAGCTCGCGACCGTTGAGTTCAGTCTTGGAACCATCCCTCAGCCTCGAGATAAAGGGCGCGCAGCCCGCACCCGGCCTAACTCCGGCTGCTCTCAAATCAGAGAGAGAGAGAGAGAGAGGGAGAGAGAGAGAGAGTGTGTGTGTGAGGAGAACAGAGAAACAACAAGAAGGCGCCTTTGTCACGTTATTGCGCAGATCTTGCCCTAACTGTCTTCCACTGCTCATAGAGGTTTGAGATCCCGTCATCCCCATCACCGTTGCATGGCGGGAGATGTTGATGTAGGTGGGGGAAGGGAGATGTGTCAGCATAGCTTGGAGAGGGAGGCACTACTATGGAAATCATTTATTGCCACGCAAAAAATCGTGGCAATATTACTAAAATCGTGGCAAAAAGTATATATTGCAACAATTTTGAAATTGTTGTTAGCCGTGGTAATAAAGTCCGTGGTATTAGCTTATAGCCACAATTTTTATTTTGTGGTTTTAAATTTATATATTGCCACATAAGCAATGTGGCAAAAGAATATATTGCAACAATTTATAGCATGGCAACAAATAATTATTGCCACATCTATGTGTGTGGCACTAGTTTTTCATGCCACAATAGAAAAATCGTGGCAATACTTTTTTTTTTGCCACGACAATATTAATTGTGGCATTTGTTTTTTATTGCAACAAAATAAAGCATGGTAATACTTGTTATATGCATAAAACATTTTCGTGGCAAAAACTACTATCGCAACAAAATAAACTTGTGGCAGATTTACTATTGCAACAAACAGGTCCAGAACAATATGTTATAGCAGAAAAATGTCATTGCACCGATAATTATGTCAACTCTGTCACACTAGAAATCAAATGTTTGACAATCCATGAGATTGAATATATTTCAAACATCCATACAGTGATCCACATAATATATAAATATGCCTTCCAAAATGCTAAAATAACAAGTTCTTTAAATTAAAATATGGGATAACAGTAAAAGTCCTAAAACTAAAGGGTTCCTGACACTGCCGTTGCTAACATCACTTGATAAATATCTTCTTCACTCCAACCATTTGACAGTGATATATTGCATGCCTCCCTTTCAAATAATTCCATCCTGTATAAATGAATATCCATGTTTCATTGCATATCATATTTGGCGTAAATAATCAGTCACATAGATGGTATATAATCTTGAGTAAGGCGTGATATGCACTATAGGAACAAAATATGAACCGAGATTGCTTTTTTTTCTATGCTTTATAGACTTTTCAGTTGACCTAGCACAAATATAAACTGAATACAACACTCTCACAAGTATTGCAATTACCTGATTAATTCGGGACCGTCCATAATTTTTAGCAGCTTTTCTAAGATCATGTGAGGAAATAGTTCGTTGAGTATTGTTGCTTGTTGTCCCTTGGTTAATGGTATTCTGGTGGAACAGTGCACGTATAACAGAACCACTTTCAATGCTTCGAGCTTTCTTTGTTTTGTCATGCAATTCTGCATTCTCACTAGGAACTTGGACTGATGTATCAGACTTCACACCACAAAGTAAAGAAAAGAGAATCAGACAATATGGTTAGCATATAAATTAGGAAGGAAAAGTAAATGTTCACATTTTTTGAACCCTTACCTGCTCCGTCGATGGTGCTGTTTGGCCCATAAGCATTGCAATCATTTCCTCCCTCAATACTTGTCTTTCCTTACGCTGCTCTTCTTGTATTTTAATCTCCAATCGCAGCCTTTCATTGCGCTCAGCTTCAAGTTTCCTGTCACTTTCTTCCTGTTGAGCTGCAAGTTTTGCTTTCAGCTCATTAACCTCAAAAGAGAGCTCATTATTTTTTTTTTTTTGAGTTTCAGCTGTTACACGAGCTTGTTCATCCATTTGAGCATGCAAACTTCCAGGACCGGATACGGCTTTAGCCATGTAGCCTTGTCCACATGCTTGTGATGTTTTACAATTTGTAGATACTCTGTAGCTTTCCTGGAAAACATTGTTTTGCTCTTCAACTGCAACAGGATTTCCTGTCTTTTCTTCTCTGTCACTAATTTTTTTGTGTGCATTTTCCTAGGAACAAGAAACATGAACATGTTACTCCATTAACTCTGAAATTTGCAACAGTACTTGACAATCAAAAAATTCTCACATAGATATCCTTAGCTGCAGTGTTGGACCATTTATCATCCTTCATATGTGTCGCTTTCCATAGGTCAAGCATATTTGGCTCCTTCCCTGTTTCCTTATCTCTCTAGAAATGTAAAGAAACAACAGATAAATAATATACCAATTGTTACGCCTAAAGACCATTTAATTATATTTGTACCTTCTCATAGCTAGTCTGTGAAAAAGATTTGGCGCCATTGACATGCTAAGTCTTTCGCTTCTTGCGGTTTTCAGAATTCTTTTGACTGATCTCCTATACGCATGATTGTAATGTAAATTAAACTAAGAGCACTTGAACGTAAGGTAAAATTGAAAAACAAGATATATAATCAGAGAACCTGAAATTTTTTGTCAGTCCCAAAATAGTGTATTAGGTATTCCCATTCCAAGATGTCCAGATCTTCAGGTTTGTTCTTGAATCGCGATCCATCACTATTATATGCCTGGTATGTGGCATGCAAATTTGAGCGCCATCCTCTATAACGCTCTCTCGCAATGTCCCAAATCTTTTTCCTTGTACTCTTTGTATCAGCAAGGTCCCATTTAGCCTAATATAGGAGTTAAACAAAAAAAAATAGTTCTTATTAGTTAGAAATGAAATTGAGGAAACAACTGAAATGACAGTACTAACCAGCACATCTATAGCTATGGAATTTTTCACATCATCATGTATATCTTTCCACTTTCTCACTCCAATTATCGGTGCCTTCCTTTTCATAAACAAAACAACTTCTTCTACAAAGGAGCGATAGTTGATTCCTATCGGACCTCCCAATCTTGTGGAGAACTCAATTGGCAATTTCTGAGAAGCATTATCGAACCGCTTCTTAGCCACTTTATAACCTTTAAGTGTACCCCGTCCTTTCTTGTGTGCTTGGTCCATATCTGTAATTCATGTGAATATGTAACATGGTAGGACAAATAAAAGGCATATATGAATTGTTGGCATCATAGCAATTGTACCTTCTAATTGTGTACGACAGCGCTGAGCATGTGTTGGCCAATCCGTTTGTGGGTGTCTTATTTGTATCCAAAATTTCAGAATTATCACTATGCTGCTCAGAACCAACATTGGATAATGAGCACTGACCTGCAACTGATGTAATTTTTCAAGTGTATCATTAAAGTAAAAGAGCATGAATATATGGTGTATACAGTTCAGCCAAGTGGTTACCCATCTCTTGCTCCCTACGGTTTTGGAGTGAATTTAATATTTCTGCTCTAGCTTGTGAATTCTTGTATGCTTTGAGTGTCTCATGTCTGAATATTACTGGGCATGCTGCATAAATAGAATATCTAAGTTTTGTTCAGCACCTCTGAAATACAGTTCTAAAGATTGAATGAAGCAAATAGTTCAATGGAAAAGTTGTTGCTCTACAGCATTGCTGTAGAATTTAGTACATAGTCAAAACAACTACGATCAAGAGCTATATGAATATTTACCTTCTTTAGGTCCAGTTGATTCAGATCTTGTAATTTGTCCAGAGGACTTCACAGGTGTTATGCTAACCCTATTATCCGTGCATGCTTTCTCCTTCATTACACACAACCTAACCTTGTTCTCACTCTCATGCTCTATAAGCATTCTTCTCACATCATCATCACTTTCTATTCCCACTAGAGTGGCTGTTCCACTGCCCTCTCTCCTCTTGTAGTACATGTAGTCCATTGCTGAGTAATCATAGTTTTCAACCAAACCAACTATGTTGAAAAAGCATATGAAGTCTTTGTCCATTTCCTTTTGCACAGATTCATGTTCAGGAGTTGGCCCACCGAGTTGAAGAATTAATGTCCAGGTGTCCTCTGCCATACTGTTCACCATATAGAAAAATATATTCAATATAAAAGAATTAAGATACCTATGTGAAAAGCATACTGTGCATAGTGTACACTAAACTGAAACACACTACAACTTGCATATGCATCACGTCATCATTTACATAATAAATGCTAAAATACAAAATATATAGGTTATTCTCTTGTAAAATACCAGGTTCTATAGTATCAGCAAACAACATTTTATGGATGGCCGTTAATGGAAAAAAAAGGTAAAGGGTACAAATTTAAGTCCAAACACAGAAAAGCAAGCTTACATATTTTGCATCGGTAAATAGCTTACTATATAAATAGCTCTGCACAATTTAGTTTGCTCTCATGTCAGAACATATTATCTGTACTAATCATCTTTGCTAATATTACTAAGGTAAAAACAAAAAATGAAACAAACATAGCTAAACTTGATCTGGTAGATAATATAATGACATAAAGAATTATACTGCCACAATCTGACAATGGCTGAAGTCCTTTTGTCTACCGAATTTCAAGCTCCCAGGTAAAGAGAGACTATCTGCACCTTCTTGGTTGAACCACACGAACTAGCCTCATTTGTGCTAGTAGAAGAATCTGCTTTCCATCTACTTTCATTGCAGATTGGACATTGATCTAAGTTTGCATATTCCTTTCGATATAACACACAATCATTGTAGCATGCATGTATCTTTTGGTAGTCAAGTCCAAGGTCTCGAACAACTTTTTGCACTTTATCTAGAGTGTTTGGGATGCAGTGGCCTTTTGGGAGAGTAACTGAGAACAATTGAAGAATGGCCTCCAATGCCTTATTACTCATCCCAAACATGCATTTAATTTGAAAAAGCCTAACAATGAAAGACAATTTAGTGACCTCCTTGCACCCTGGATACAATTCCTTCTCAGCTTCTTTTAGTAAATTAAAGAACGCCTTAGCACAATCATTTGGTTCTTCGCTCAATCCGACTTCGGCGTCATGTAGAGGAGCATCCCCGTCATCATTGAATTCTCCAATGTTGTTTGCATCACCAAAGTTAGTTCTAGGGTTAGTGCCCCTTATAAGGCTAGATATCATATTACGGACTGCAACACCATCATTTGTCACGCCATCAGCACCAACTCCTTCAGCGACATCTTCGTCATCTAAATCCTCACCATGGTATACCCATCGTGTGTAACTTTCATCAATCCCATTCCTTAGTAAGTCACTTTGCACTTCAGAGCGTGTTTTGTATGCCATGTTAAGGCATCTTTTACATGGGCAGGGAGCAGTACCCCCTTCATCACCCTCTTCAAATGCAAAGTTCAAAAAATCCTGAAGCCCTTTTTGCCACTCTACAGTAGTTTTATTCATGCGCATCCAACTCCTATCTACTGACATGCTTCCTGCTTAAGACTAAAAAAATAAAAAAAACTATAATGTTCACTACAAAGTCAAGCAAAATACTTATTAAAAAAAGGATATATGGCTGGCAGTTAAGGATTTTAACCAAAAAAAGAAGTTTATGAGTTCATGTAATGAACAAACCTTGCCAGAACTTGTCTCTCTGATTAGCAGAAGTGTGTTAACTAGCTTCTTGCATACACGTACAGATGCTTTCCTACACAAATTAAGATATGAATAAGTAAATCAATGGTAAAATCATGAGGACTAAAGCATAACATTTGATTTTGCAAAATCAATCTATATATTGGTCTACAGATAGAAGTGACCTACTAAGATCACTCCTCCAAAATTTTCAACAGTAATATACATGTCAAAGCAAATTATATCTACATCCTTCAATTCAATGGTCAGCTTTCTCCATTGTCAGACAAAACCTTCTAACATGATTAACCTTCCTATGTGCACTGCTCACAAGGATTAGCATGAAGAAGTCAAAGAGAAATTAAGATAAAGTTCTGTATTGTAGAAACAACTCAAAATTATAATTCCGGAAATGACAGCATTACAAGACAAGTGAAAAAGGCATTCATGTTGTGTTAATTGTTAATTCATGATTCCTAATATAATCAGTACCAATCAAATCATAAATTGAGAGACATGAAACTGAAGAATGAAAATACATATGAGTTGATACTTGCTAGTAATATGGGATGAACATAACTAAGTCAGAAAATTATACAATATAATTTTTTTCCTTGGGCCAATTTTCAGTGTAATGAAGTGAAGCAGCACACTATAGTAGAGAGGACAAACTGGTTTGAGCTGCTCATAAGAACACGCCGCTGTGTAGTGTGGTGGCGATGGCATAGGGCGTCCGGCGGTGGAGGCAGTGCTACGCCCAGCGGCGGCGGCGGCAGCGGCGCGACGCGGCATATTCGGCATCCGACGATACACCCGGCTTCCGTCAACGGCAGCGCTGCGCTCGGCTTCCATCGACGGCGGCGGCGCTGCGTTCAACTTCCATCGATGGCGCCGCGGCCGACCCCCCATCTGCAGCAAGCGACATCCTCCGGCTCCGCTTCCTCGTCGACGCCGGGGCCGAAGCCGACCCTGTGTACCCTCGCATCCTTCCATTGTAGTGGCTCTCTCATGCGTTGACTGAACCCTCGTCTTCCCCAGCGAACCCTCGTCTTCCCCGGCGGATGTGGCGCCTCTAGCCAGGCACCTCGCTTGGATCCCTCCCGCACACATCTCCAGCATGTTGCTTGTGGAACTAGGGCTGGAGGATCAGATCGGGATGAGGAAGATGAATTGGAGGGGATGCAGGCGTCATCCGGTCGCCGGCACAAGTGAGGCGGCACAGAAGGCGATGAGCGCCGACGGATTGGGAAATTTGGCTAGACCGTGAAAAAAGAAATTGTGTATTCGAGGAGGATGAGGGGATGAAAACGGAGGATACCTGAAGGCTGAAAGCTGAATCACTGAACGGAGTGGAGGAATTCCTCGTGACGCGGTTGACGGCGGCACCGTCGCGGTGAAATCACCAGGCGCTGCTCCTCCGTGAGACTTTGGAAGTCACGGGAGCACTGCCCAGCCGTGTGAATGGAATAGATTAGATTGATAAATAGTACTAATAACTGAACTAACTTTTTCGGGAGTTAATCGATCTTTTCACGCGCCCAAAACCGCGAAACACAGAAATATTTCGCGCTAAATTTTGGGAGGTTCGGCTGAGTCGTGGCAAATATTGTGTGCTTATTGCCACAAAAATCGAAGTCGTGGCAATAGGGCTTGTACGTTGCACCGATATTTTTTTTGTGGTGATAGCTTAGTTTTTATTGCAACGATATTTTATTTGTGGTGATAGCTTATTTTTGTTGCAACGAAAATAAAAGATATTACAACGATTATACATCGTTGCAACAGAATATACTTATTTGCCACGAAAAGTTTTATCGTGGCAATAGTATGATATATTGCCACCAATTATTTTTCGTGGTAATACTTTCGTGGCAATAGCTAATTTTTCTTGTAGTATTGATGCTAGTACCCGGTGGCCGTGTGGCGTGGTCCATGAAGAGGAATTAAGGAAGAACTGAACGACAAAAGAAGCAAGTAACGTTGTACTCTGTATTCTGAGACTTGATTGGGGGGCGCCGTTGTGGATTGATATGTGACTAGCTAGCTACCACCAAATTAAACGCCATATCAAAAACGCGTACGCTTGTTCCTCTCCCTCCCGTGCCTGATAACAAGCCTAATTAATTTAATTACTAACTAATCTTTGTTTGTGTTCTTTGTTTAATCAACAAAACAATATATATGCACGTACGTATAAACAAGCGGTTGGTGCCATGTAAACCTCCATGTCATCCATAAACGACATACTCATATTCTACTAGTTTAATTAATTAATTATACCATATATATGTAGTTGTCAGCGGGGTTGTTTTCCATATGTCCATCAAAATAAACTTTTGATTATTGCACAACCGCTGGGTCTGTCGGAGACGCTCAAAAAAAGAATACATGGATATGACATCTATTAAACACACGTATAAACAACCAGTACACCACTCTTGTAGGGAACTTAATTAATAAACATTTAAAAATTATCATCTATCATATCAATTATATATGCAAAAAGTCCCAGGATCGAGGCTTACTAAACCTTAATAACAATTATCGTGATTGTTATTATGTTTAGATTTTCTATTTTTATTTTTCCGTGTTTGACACATTATTGATGCCGGTTTTTATAATACCATGCTCGCTCTTACTCTTGGACAAGTGACAGGTGGATGAATTTATTATACTTAAGATTATATACCTAAATATCCCAATCTACCAATCAAATAATAGAAATTCCTTAAAATTATAAGTGAGTTTCAGTTTTTTTTAGATAATGGAATAAATATCCCGGCCTTTGCTCATTAGAGTTACAGCCAATTATTACAAGGAATCACACAAACAACGAGTGAAGTTCAAATAAAATTAAACACACCCAACGATAAAAAAACCAAACCAAGAAAAGGAGCACACATACTTGGACTCTCCTTTTGTCAAAATTTTACTTTGGACCAGTTTAACACATACTTTTAGTTAGGGCTCCATTTACTTATGTTTTTTAGACCTCCTTTTTACTTCTGTTGTCATCAAATTAATTAATTTAGTCTCTGCGGTGCCATTGTGATCTACACACTGGTCAAGATCCTCTTATCTCTGTTGATGTGCTCTGTCTACCTAGAGATAGCAAAGGTGTTGAGGAAAAAAGATCTAAAGTGAAAGAAAATGGTGTCCGAAACAAAAAAAATATGTTAAAGTGGTTTAACGTGAAACTTTGATAACAAAAACAATCTATCTATAAATTAGTGAAAACAGAAAGTTTTCACCCTCTGTCATTGGGCCACGTAATCAATTTAATTGAGACCATTGGATAAAGAAAATAGAGGCGATACCAACCGTTGATACATAGACAATTATAGACTCACAGTCAACTAGTGGTCTTCTGGATTGTTCGAGTTGAAGCCTCCTTGATCTCCAAACAACCTATATCGAGAGGGGAACAAATCGATTAGGAGTCAAACAAAACCAAAGAAAAGTGATAAAAAGAATTACTTGCATCTCGTCTTGCAGGTTGCAAGATCCTCCGCCATGGCAAAAAGAAAAGGATGAAAAGAAGCGAGTTAAAAAGAAGAGTAAATTACACTGGTGCTACATAAACATGAGAAACGGATACAATCTACTGCATAAACTTGTAAAATAAACCATTCTAGTGTACGAACTTGCATAGTGCGTCCAAACAAAGGCCAAAATGATACGGCATTGAGTAGGATGCCACACGTACGCTGATAGGGCATTAGGCACATTATATTTGAAAATAACTCTATGTATTGGATTTATGTTTATCTTTTGTACACTTCTATTCCTACATATTTTATTTTATAGACATATTTCTATGCACAGTAAAAGTACTTTATGGATGGTTCAACAAGAATGTATCAAATGTAGCATCCTAATCAATTAATATTCAAATCAGAAACATGTTTATAAAAAGAAATATGCAGGGCATGTATGCATATATGTAACATCCTAATCAGCATATAAGTTAGAAATATGTTTATTAATAGAAATATATAGGGACAGAAATATATAAAAGATAAAAGAGAAATCCAGTACATCTAGTTATTTAAAAACATAACATGTGTAATGCTCTTGCCAGTGTGCCCGCGCGTGGCATCCTAATCAGCTCCCACCTACCGTTTTCACCTTTGTTCGCACACACTACACAAATTTTTACACTGTAATGGAAGTTTTACATATTCATGTACTTGATTGAATTAACCCACATCTCGAGTTTGTGTACCACTGGTGGAAATTACTCTAAAAAAAGCTCTAATATATATTCCTCTCACTGCCTACGTCACCATCTTGAGATACCATAAAACCGAACTCTCCAACATCTAATCTCGACTAACAACTTACGCCACAGCCTACCGCACATCTAGGAAACAAGTGAGGCCGAACGAAATCAAACCTCCACTAGTTCCAAAATATAAGTATTTTTAGATTGTTTAACGGTTAGGATTCAGAAAAAGGGATTTCAATACTAGATGAAAATGATTGATAGAATTTTTCAATGAAGCTAGAATAGTCAGGGTTGGAGGGTGGTTAGAGGCAGGATGGGAAAAAAAGAAATAAAAAATGGTTGATGAGACAAGTAGTAGTGTGAATTATGGTAGAAATACATATATATATATATTGTGAAACAAGATTTGAATTCAAGAAATATTTATTTTTGGAACATATATATTACGTGGTACTATGCAGACTCCAAATATGCTTTGTCTTGGAACATTGAATGTGCGAGGCTCTCGCAGGAGGACAGTCCAATATATCTAATTTGTCACAAATTCCAAATCTATTTTGTCTAAAAAAATTTCCAAATCTACTTAGTTATTTGATCAATTGAGTCATTGAAAACACTGTAAATTTGAAGTTACCTAAAATTGTGCGTGTTAAAAATGAAATTAAATCTAAGTTTTTCAATATTTCTAAGATTTAAGATAATTTTTGTTTAATATATGAATATAAGATTTCTAATAAAGTTTAGAAGTTGAGCATAGCAAGGGTTAATTATCTAATAAATTTTAGAAAGCCACATTTATTTTGTAAACTGTAGCAAATTTAGCTCATCATTTCAGAATGTTGCAACTTTGTTTGTCTAACAATTTTGGATCCACCTGCCATACTTATATGAATGCTCGTACCCAAGTTGGACCCATATATATGTCATACACGGGATACAATTGTTTTTCAATAAAAATTGTTTGCTGCAGTTGCAGTTTTGTGAAACACCAACCTAAAATTGTAATAAAGTGATACACCAAATAATTATAGTTTTATGAAATTCAATCTTAATTATTTATTATCATCATCATAATATTGGTCGCCCCTCATAAATCAAGAAATGGTAGAGACGAGGTCATACTCACGCGAACGCGCGACACCATTGGCTAGTATAATATGAATTCACACAAATTATAGAGTATAGACATATTAGGGAATAACAACCTAGCTGAAAACTAGATCATCAGCTAATTAATTAATCAAACCAAGGTCGGTTAACAGGTATACATAGACAGACATTAATGTGTAGCTATCTTTAAACTAACATGGGTAGGCAGAATGTAAGAGATCAGATGACGACGGCACCAAATGAGTGGATGCGTTAGTTAAACACTCAAATATTTGATACACTCCAACGGAAGCGCGCGGCAGAGCGAGACCCATGAGCTACCAATGCAATGGATCAATTTGAAAGTGCAAGCTAGCTATAGCTAACTAGTAAGTAGCTAGCAACAAAAAGTGAAGAGAAGAAAACGATCCAACGGTGTTATGCTGTCTCGATCGATCGATTCATCGGTTGGCAATGGAGCAAATTATCAATTAATTTATCATATATACAGATGATGATTATGCACGCACACACAGTGACACACGCGGATGCAGTTGAGGATGGATGGGTACACACACAATATATATAGATATGTAGACACTTCTCCAACGAATAACGAGTAACAACTAAGGGAAGGAAATTAGGCAAGCAGGGCACGAAATGGAGGAGAGTCGTCGTAGAGGCAAGCAGTGGTGACTAGGAAACAACCGGAAGGTGGCCCGTAGCTGCCTTGCCTTGGGAAAACGATCGATCCATCACGAAATATATATGTACTTACACGTACTCTCCTGTAGTTTTCTTAATTTCCTCTAATAACAAAGGCTAAGCTTGGATTATTCCATATCACTATTCCTAAAGCTTCTCAGTATGTAGAGCCGAGCACAGATGATATATTCGTAATTTCGACTAATTCAAGTCGGCTCGAATTGGTAAGGTGTGGGAGAATTTGGAAAATTGACAGACAAAAGAGAGAATTTTGATTCTTATTTTTCTATTAACGATTTATAAATACTTGGAAATATATTATATTATGGCATATTAATAAGTATAACCATTCAATTGTAGTTCATTATAATATAATCATTCAGAAGTAATGTACGATCAATCATCAAAGTAGTACTCCTGGTTAACACCGATAGTTATTGAAAACTTGGAAACAATGTTGTCATAGACTATATATATGATCCTCTTTACCAACAAAGAGTTAGGATGAGTTCAGAGGAAACCAAGCAAATGATTAGTGCATAATTAATAAAGTATTATCTAAAAAAACTTAAGAATAGATTAATATAATTTTTTAAAGCAACTTGCCTAGAGAATTTCTTTTTTTTTTTTAAAAAAAAGCACACCGTTGAATAGTTTGGAAAGTGTGAGCGCGGAAAAACGAGAGAGGAAAGATTGAGAATGTTGAGAGAAGAACACAACCTTAGCATTGTCATGAATGGGAAAAGAAGTGCTGATCGACATGCCAGGTTTATTGTGATAGAAGGGATTATGCTATGGGTCATACATTATTTGTTGTGATGATATTTTTAAGATTCATGCTTTCGTGAAGCATGATGTATTTTTAAATAGGAGGATTACATAGCAAGCATGGAATGGCTTATTTAAAATCAAATGCATGCAACTATTTACAATGTAGTCGAAAAAGATGCAAAATTAATTTCCACAATTGAACAAGATTGTATGTAGCATAGCTAAACATTCGACGTGACAGGGTGAAAAATTTTCTCAAATCCTCGTTTTTTTGAGAAAAATAATATATTTGCTAGCATATATTTGTAGAGCATATACTAACTTGCAGAAAGCGAAAAGCGAGAGCAAAAACACGGTTGAGTGTTGAGCGGTGAGTTGGGTTCCCTACCCGCTGGCTGAGCGGAGCAAACTGAAACCCCCAACGTCGCGGGCTGCTTTCTCCGCGACCACGAGACGGCCCAACCGACCGACCAACCAACACTGACACAACCCACACCCACACCCCAGCCAGCAGGAAGCGAAGAGGGTGGAGGGCACCCTGGTCATTTCAGCAAAACGCAACGTGAAGAAAGGAGTTTAAACGGGCGCTGCATCGCGTGCCGCGTGTCCCCCTCGCCAGCTGTACCCAACTCAACCCCACCTCCAATCTTAACTGAACAAAGAAGAGATCGATCGAACAACACAACGAACCAAACCAAACCAAACCAAACCAAAGGCCTTCTTGTCATCCTTCCTTCCTTCCTTTATATAGAGGCCCCTTCTTCTCCCCCTCCGCTCCCCTGACTTAATTTAGCTCCGCCTCCAATCCATCCATTTGTTCACACTAGCATAGCATAGCATAGAAGATAGCACTTGTAGAGAAGAGATACTAGTACACATAGAGAAGAGGAGAGGTCGAGATTGATCGGTGATGGCGTCTTGTCGGAGAGGAGGGGGAGGGGATGTGGATAGGATAAAGGGGCCGTGGAGTCCGGAGGAGGACGAGGCGCTGCAGCGGCTGGTGGGGCGGCACGGGGCGCGCAACTGGTCGCTGATAAGCAAGTCCATCCCGGGGAGGTCGGGGAAGTCGTGCAGGCTGCGGTGGTGCAACCAGCTGTCGCCTCAGGTGGAGCACCGGCCCTTCACGCCCGACGAGGACGACACCATCCTCCGCGCCCACGCCCGCTTCGGCAACAAGTGGGCCACCATCGCCAGGCTCCTCGCCGGCCGCACCGACAACGCCATCAAGAACCACTGGAACTCCACCCTCAAGCGCAAGCACCACTCTTCCGCTTCTCTCCTCGCCGACGACCTCCGCCCTCTCAAGCGCACCACCAGCGACGGCCACCCGACGCTCTCCTCCGCCGCCGCCCCCGGGAGCCCCTCCGGCTCCGACCTCAGCGACTCCAGCCATCATAGCCTCCCCTCCCACATGCCCTCCTCACCACCACACCTCCTCCTCCCTCAGCACGTCTACCGCCCGGTCGCGAGGGCCGGCGGGGTCGTCGTCCCTCCTCCTCCTCCTCCTCCCCCGCCGCCTCCGGCGACCTCGCTCTCCCTCTCTCTCTCCCTTCCCGGCCTGGATCACCCACACCCCGATCCGTCCACCCCGTCGGAGCCTGCGCTACAGTTGCAGCAGCCTCCGGCTACGCCACCACCGTCTCAGATGCCGCCACCAACACCATCTTGTGTACGCCAAGAGCCGCCTCAGATGCCGTTCCAGCTGCAGCCCCCACCGCCGCCGCGCCCATCGGCGCCGTTCAGCGCAGAGTTCTTGGCCATGATGCAGGAGATGATCCGGATCGAGGTCCGGAATTACATGTCCGGCTCAGCCGCCGTGGATGCCCGCCCGCCGCCCGACAACGGCGTGCGCGCCGCCAGCCGCATCATGGGCATGGCCAAGATCGAGTAATCAAGCAGCAGCAGCAGCATGCGGAATGATCGAGTAATCAAGCTCAGATTGATGCACTGCAAGCAAGAAAGCAGAGCAAGAAGCAGAGGCGCCGGCGCGGCAAGTGAAGAGACGACGACCATCAACGTTTGGATCCTCCATTTCTACTGCTATAGTCTTCTTCTCCCCAATAATTCCTTGTCTAGTTTTTTTTTTCTCTTCAATTTTTACTCCTCCTCCAATCCAAGTTGAAGTTGTCACTAGTAGAGTTCTCCGAAGAGAGAAGAGATGAAGCAACAACAAGGAGCTGTGTCTGCCTGTCTGGAGGAACTAATACCAAACCAAAATAAGCAGAGTGTGTGCTGCTGTGCCACAATCAGCACCACCACCACCACCACCACCCACTAGCTTAGCTTAGCTAGTTAGTTCAAAGTTCTTTTTGTATATACTTATAAGAGGAAAAAGAAAAAAGAGAGCTGATCAGTGAAAATTCAGAATGCATCAGTGAAGAGAACTGCTAGCTCTTGTGTTGTCTGTGAGATGCATCTTTGAATTCTCGCCAAACTTGTGTGTGGTAGTCTTGGGTGGATGTGGATTTTTGTTTGGTGTTGGTTTTTCTTTTCAAGTGATGAGTGGCAGTTACTAGTACTCGTAAGGATTGTCGAATGGGGACAAGAAGCAAGGACGAAACGGAATTAGTATGGTGGACTGGCAGCGGCAGTACGTGGGGTGGGGATCCGAGTGGAGGATGGGCGAGCGACAGCTAACTGCCTGCCTGTTGTGCACTTCCTCTCCTCAACCTTCCTACCTCTTCTTTTACTGGAGAGACAAGATCAGTTGCGAACTCTTCGTGGTAACAAAAAAAATTGAGCCATTTCATCCAGGGTTTATCTTCCAATTTTATAATTGAAAACCGCGCTACAATCGGCCACCGGTTTACTGAAAGCCAGGCGAAAACCGATAAAATTTAATAACTCGAAAATCAGCTCTTTTTTTTTTAACTCATATGTTTTATTAATCTTGGTTAGCTGCAATGGGTAGAGCCAAGAACCTCTTGACAGAGATTGAAGCCACCTTACTCCTTAGGAGAAAACATCAGTCACCTTTTACAAAGCTGTCGTCGGAGACACAGCAGACGGTCACTGTAAGTGCGGATGACTCGCCGGAGATGGAGCAAACAACCGGCGCAACTTTTTGCTCGATAAGCTATAGGACAAGGCCTCAACCAAATGCAAAACGACAAAACTCCCAACTGAACGCGTTGGAGGTGAACACAGTATTCATCGGACAAGAAGACAATGTTAACAAGAACACTAGTGAGGTCCACCATGTCCGTCAAGCTGAGAAAAGAAGAGTTGAACGCCAACGACCCTCTTGAGCGATACAAAGAACGGGATGAACCCGAGAACGGGAGAGACCTAACTAAACATAAACCTATCTCTAGCATCCGAACCCCCCCTCCCACCATGACTGGGAGGCCATCGGAGACGAAAACTAGCCAAAACGATTGGTTTTCAATCTTATCAATTTTCTTAACCGTGCATAGAACTAAAGAGAAACTAACTATGAAAAGTAATAAGCTCACCCGTATTCGCAATTAGATTTAGAGCTCCTAAGAGAGAAAAAAAATAAAATTTGGAAAACTATTGTAGGGTTCAAATCCTATAAAATATTACTAATCATCGGACATGAAGACGGCGTTAGCAAGAACACTGATGTGGTCCACCATGTCCATCAGGTTGAGACAAGAAGAGTTGAGCGCCAATGACCCTCTTGAGCTATACAAAGAACAGGGTGAACCCGAAAATAGGAGACCCGACTAAATATAAACCTATCCCCCCCCCCACCCCGCCCCCGCGACAAGGCCATTGGAGCCAAAAAGCGGCCAAAATGATTGGTTTTCAATCTTATTAGTTTTATTAACCATGCATACAACTAAAGAGAAACCAACTATGAAAAGCAATAAGCTCACCCGTATTCACAATTATATCTGAAGCTCCTAAGAGAAACCAACTATATATTGTAGGGTTCAAATCCTAATAACCATTCTAAAATCTAGTATTTTTAAAAATTATAGAGATTACGGATGACTTCCAACATAAGCTCGAACCTCTTAAAAAGAATTCTATGTAACCATTTCTCTTCTGTTTTCTTTGTTTTCTTATGCTCCATTTCAAGAGTCGTTTGTGTAGCAGTCGGCTCACTCATTTTTTTTTCCTTCTGTTTCTTTCCTATATTTTTTCATCCACTAAATTTGAGGTACTCTGGTTCATGTGGTTTTCCTACACCTTTTATGTTTCTATTTTTCAAAAATTCTACTGTTATTTTTCATAGAAACCATTATTTCCCAAAACAGGAGAGAGAAAACCACGGGCGCTAGCCAGCAATATATCTTCACTATATTGAAGTGAGGTTACAACGCCGAACGGTGGCTTACAAGAAGTATATATGAAGGTGAAATCTTAAAAGGACAACGATCCGTACCACGGGGGGCTTTATATATGTGTAGATGAATTTGGATCACAACTCAAAAGAATGCAAATACACGAAGGAGGGTTTGGAGTTTGATTTCATCCAGGACCTCCAACGATCAAATCGAATAAACAAATTGGAGGAACCCTGCAACGGTCCACGAGTGGTGGTCAAACTTGGCTTTCACCCCCGAGGTAAAAAGAAGGTTTGCGTAGCCTTATCCTTATGACTTCTTAGGAAAAATGGAAAGAGCGAAATCGACGGGTGTTCAAACTCAAAGAGCTATCGGCAACAAATCTAGTCACCAAGATCAAAGAGGAGGCAAAAACTTAGACCTTGGTGGGAGCAAAGGGTCTTTGTAGCATAGTACCTTACGACTCGCGTTTTTCTCCTTTTTTAAATATTTCGTATTTTCTCATGCTCTATTCAGTGAAATTGGCACTGTCTTGTGCGTTATCATAAAAAAAAAAAAATCGACCTCAATCGATCGAAGAGAGGCTCAAAAGCTAGTCCACATAACAAACACAACTAGTAGTACTCCAGTATGCAGTTCTATATATCTATACATATGTGAGAAGAAAGGGAGGCTGCCTCCTGGTAGGCATCAAGTGCATCACAAACTGGAATCTGGAGTCCATTATTGGCGTCCCCCCGGAAAGATGGAAGCTGAAACTGAATGAAAGCACAGCCCCCCCTCGTGTTAAAGCAGCGAAACAAACTATATATATATATATGTTTGTATATAGTCGTCGTTTGGTAGGGTATTATATATGCACGGTAGGGCTAGTTGATATGCTATGCAAACCGCGTGCACGCCGCATCCTGCCAGCCAGCCGGACTACCCTAATTATTAAGTGGCCACGTACTCGCACTAATCACTTTCTCAGGTCCCCTGCTCTTGTAGGACCATTGCAAGGGTAAATTGAACGATTCATCATAGATTTTGCATGAATAATGATATGGCATATCTATATGATGATTTTGGTGGACCCAAGGACTATTCTAGGTCTTATGACAAAGGTTAAGGATTTCTTTGGACCATTTAAAAGGTTAGGGACTAAACTGATCCTACAGAGAAACTTTAGGGACTAAAGTAGCTATTCTCCCTTCTTTTTTTATGAACCTGAGTTCTATAAAATGACATTCCACAAACAAATCCCTTCTTTTGGCATCGCCACAAGTCGACCCTTAATTTACCCCGTTAATCTATTAAATACTCTAGCGGCGGACCCAAGTAAGTCGATCAGCCGCCTAGGTTTTTCCATTGCGTCTCAATCGTCAACTGTTGCCCATGCCTGAAAAAATGAAGGTGGGCCACTGGAAATTGCTATTAGTCGCTCGGGGCTGGCACCGGCACCAAATTACTCCTATGTTGGTACTGCACTTACTGTACTGTGATGATAAAAACAGAGAGAAATTTTTATGTGAGGCATTATGTAGAAATCACACTGGTATAGAACCGATCATTTGATGGTAGAAAAACATAGAATTTATATATGGACGTTGCATAAGCCATAGAAATATGAAAAATAAATTCTAAAATAAAATATTATAAATATAGAATTTACAGTATTTTGTTTTAGAATCAATATTGGAAATAGAACACGATAAAAAAAACTAGAATAAAATAAAATAATGTTTCAAAATTAAAATTTTGGCCACGACTAATAAACCAACGAGCAAACGAGAAGCAAAAATACCAGAAAAAGGCAGCCTTGAACAAGATTCACTGGTTTTTTTTATATTGACCAGGTTCCCCCCGGAAGGCAACAGTAGTTACACTAGCTAGTACTAGTATCCAGCACAGCCTGAATTATATCGGTTTGTGCCTGCACATACGGGTACAGCGTACAATATAGCAGCTGCCAACCATCGTATTGTAAGTACTATAATAAGTAGAGTATTTGTATGGCTCTTGTGTGTCGGTTTGTTCCGTTGGTGAGGTGATGCCGTGACGCAGGGTAGGCAGGCAGGTTGCACGGTTGGTTGCATATATTTTGTCCTAATTTGCATGCACAAGCAAAGTGAAGTAGTAGTAATATACTCCAGGAAAAAGTCTGGTCTAAGTCGAATCGTCGGCGTCAGATATTTTGTTGGTTAGGTGTTGTTTTCCGGAGCAGTTTTATCATTGCCGGTCGTGGGCAAACCTCATCCATCAACCGTGCGACCCGACCACCCAACCGAAACACCCCAACAATTCATTACTACTTAACTAACTCTTCGATAAACCCTTCTTATCGACTTTGACCGCCCAGCGAGCTTAAACGTGCATTAGCACAACATTTTTATGTTTATTGACCTGGTAATTGCCTTTTATATTATGGAGTATATATCCTGTTATATTGTTTACACGCATCTTTAGATACGTAGACCGCTGATATAAGGATTTATTCGAACCAAAGGTTTGGCATGTATCTTTTGGCACGCGAAACAAAATAAATATTAGCATGTGATTTTTTAAATACTAAGTTAAAAATAAATTTATTTAATTCTTTAAAAGAACTTTTATATTGATATCTTTTACATAAAACATATCGTTTAAGAAGAATGTTTAAGGAGAACGAGAAAATAGCTATGTTGAATAGCTGTTTAGAACTCAACCTAAGTCTGATGTGCATCGGAGTTTTTGTGTTTAACTGATTTGGTTCGTTTTAACATCAATGTACATCTTAGGTTGAGTTTAAAAGTGAAGTTCGATTTTTAGTGACATGTAAAATAGAACAATTCATTAGTATATTAATAATTATAAGTTTGAAAAATAAATTTATATAATTTTAAAAGAAATCTATGATAAGTATTTGCAAAAGGACGTAACTTTTAATAATTTAAAAAATCGTGCTCATGGTAAACAAGAGAGTAGCAACATCCAAACTCATCCTTAGATGTAGAGGCCACAGTTGTACTATTCCATAGTCTTTAAAAATATATAATTAACCGAACTTTTTGTTGAGATGAATAATTAACCGAACTTAAGAGTAAGTACATGTTCTTAGCTTTTTCTTCCTATGAAACAGTGAGATCAAGCAGACGGCAAGCCTAGTGGTTGCAGTGACCTAAGTATGTCCCAAAGTTTTGAGATCAATTCTCCATATGAACGAATCTCAGATTGGATTGTTTGAGGTGCTAAGTTCCCAAATTAAAAAGGATTGTTTGAGAGGCTAAGTTACTAATTTAAAAAGGCTGCATACATCCGGTTGGATATAGATGCCGAGTAAAAAAATACCCTTCTATAGAAGAAAAGCAGATTCTTTTTAATTATTGTTGGTTACTACAAGGTATCACTCGGAATAACACACTTTATTATTTTGTAAAACCTAATTAAGGAGAGACAAAGAAAGAAAGACAGTTCGATTGTTGTTGCACAAGTCATGCATGGCTTATTGTTAGGGCGTCACAGATCGAAAGGTTTGCTTATATATAAAATGTAGGCTTAATTTGGCAAGTGTGAAAGGAGAAGCATGAGAAGTAAACGTGATGAACTAACAAGCTAGAAGGAAAGGAAGCAAGCAAAGCCGTAGCCCTTGGTTGCTGATCAAAAGGAAAGGAGAAACCGACTGATTTAATTAAGAAAGGGCGTTTTTCTGTTATGGTGTCGTTATTACACTAGTGCATATGCACAAACACAAGACAACAATGCATGCGATCGAGATCAATCTACTACTCCATCACCATTCCCGTTCGATGGTGTTGTTGGGGCGTCCAGAATCTGCCTGCTGCTGGTACTCGATCGATCGATCGATCGATCTGTTTGGATATGATTTCTACTTGAACCGGTCGAATAAGTAGAGTATTTGTATGGCTCTTGTGTGTCGGTTTGTTCCGTTGGTGAGGTGACGCCGTGACGCAGGGTAGGCAGGCAGGTTGCACGGTTGAAAAGGTTTGCTTATATATAAAATGTAGGCTTAATTTGGCAAGTGTGAAAGGAGAAGCATGAGAAGTAAACGTGATGAACTAACAAGCTAGAAGGAAAGGAAGCAAGCAACAAGCCGTAGCTCTAGTCTTGGTTGCTGATCAAAAGGAAAGGAGAAACCGACTGATTTAAGAAAGGGCGTTTTTCTGTTATGGTGTCGTTATTACACTAGTGCATATGCACAAACACAAGACAACAATGCATGCGATCGAGATCAATCTACTACACTCCATCACCATTTCCGTTCGATGGTGTTGTTGGGGCGTCCAGAATCTGCCTGCTGCTGGTACTCGATCGATCGATCGATCGATCTGTTTGGATATGATTTCTACTTGAACCGGTCGCTGACCACGACGACTTACCCACCAAATTAATATTTAAACACTCCTCTCAAGCTAGTTTAGATTAGATTAGTATAGTATATATGTGACGTGTGACGGAATGGACAAGTCAACAATCATGCTAAGCTAGCTTTTCTTCAGTTAATTACGTACCCCGGGGGCCCTGTAGTCGTTTTTGTCTCTTCTCTTTTATTTGTTCCATGGGGAGATGCCTTTTCACCTGACCACGTCTCCATGTGTGGTGTGGACGACCGAATCAATTCACATCACATTTTTTTTTTCTACGTAAACTAAATAAAAATGTAAATGGTGCTTTAGGCTGTTAGTTGATCGATCGTATCGCTGTGGTGCCGATAAAATTAGGGGAGAGAACTATCCACCCGTTCCCCTCCCATGCAAGAAAGAAAAAGATACGGGGTTGTAGGGGCGGAGCTGGTGTCCAAACAAAGGTGTACATTACCATTGAAAATCTAGAAAAAAGAATGTAACATTGCACATTTTAGTGTTCTTAAGAGAGAAATTTTAAATCTAGGGGTATCCTGTGCATCACAAATGTTGAATGTGGCTCCGCCACTGGGTTATTTTGTTTTTTATCAATAAAATCAAAGATAATTTGGTTTAGCTCCCAAGCTTACTTATAAAAGAAATATGTGACTGGAGAAGGGTACACTCGCCCTCTTGCCAAACCCTAAAAACCCTAAGCTCTAGCCCGATTGATTAGAGTCACACGACGGGGTTAGTTGAACTCACAAGCTTAAACTTCTAAATCTAGAAAATCAAAGCAGAAGCAGAGAAAAAGCATCAGTGGCATCCCAAAACAGCCAATCATCACCAAATTCTGTATTAGGATGATCATGTTGGGAAAAGCAAATTATATATTAGTGTACCAAAGTACAACATTATGGTATTAGAGCAGATGCTTTGCCACATGTTCCTATCGTCCCGTTTTGATGCCATCATTTTCTTGGTTTTAGGTAAAAAATAATGTTTTTAAGCAAATCTTTTAGCAATCAGTGGAGTTTTGGGTAAAACAAAGTGAAATTCCCAAAATTTCCAAACAATTAGACTCAGATTGCATTTCTAGTAATGGAGCTGAGATCAATGTTAATGCCATTAGAGAGATCAAACTTAAGCTTCCAAGCGGCTTCAATTTATTAGATGTTCTTTTTCCGCTCCTGCTGTTAAGAGGAACCTTGTTGACAACCACTCGCTGTGACTTTCAGTTGAGTAAAGGAACATGTTATATTGAGTTTAATAATATGTTTATTGATCTTGCCTTCAAGCAAGACAAGCTTTATCGACTCACTCTAGATGATTCAGTTATGACTATTGTGAATCTGTGAAGATAAAATTGAGAAGTCATAAAAATTGTGGCATTGTCGCTTAGGTCACATTTCTAGTGGAGAATGGAACGTCTCATTGAGGAAGAGATAATCCTCTCCTTAGATTTTTCTAATGCATACGGTGCTTGGATTTTATTAAGGAAAATTCACCAAGACAATCAACAAAGAAGCCATTATGAGCTCAAGTCCTTTAGAAATTGATGTTTGTGGACCTTTCCTACTGACATAAGTGAAAAGTTTTGACTCATTCATTACATTCACGGATGTTACATGCTCCATTTGAACAAATTCATGGTATGTTTGACCACTATCTTCAACAACATGAACCTCAGCAGAATGGAACAGCAAAAGACGCAACCGTACACTCATGGATATGGTGTGAAGCATGCTTAGCCACTCTACTCTGTAAAAATATCCGCACACATACTTAATAGGGTGCATAAAAGTCAATGCCTAATACACCTTCTGAGTTGTGGACCAGAAGAAAAACAACTTGTCAACGAGTGATACTCGTAGACCTGATGAATTGGGTATTGGGATACGTTTATACGAGGATCTACACGATATGACATCAAGCAAACAGAAAGACAAGGATTATAGGTAATAGCCCTAGTCCAATTTATATGGGATTGATATGGAAAAACCACAGAGTACAACAAGAGTAGACGAATTCAATGATACCGACGAGATTGTAGTCGATGAACTCAACGAGATCTCCCGGCGACTGGGCTTTGCGTGCTCTGGCTTCGTAAACTATGACGGGTGTATTGGCGATGAGATTCGATGCCTTGAACCCCTCCCGGGGTGTCCCTTTTATACCGTGGGTCACCTTGATCCGTAAGTAAGACTCAGAGACATCGGACCCCATACGATACAGAAGGAACCCTATCCCTTCCGAATAGGACTCTATTAGTTTCTCGACTCGTAGGGATATTTTCCATAAAACTCGATCAATTCCTTTAATGCATATGGAAACAACCCGTATACACGAAGATATACCATACTCGTATATTCCATGAGTCATAGGGTAGGAGATATGCCTTATCCGTAACCGTGATAGTAGCCCCCGACTTTAACTTAAATGAACTTATGTTGTCGCCCATGACATCACCTGTTAACGTTGTCGTACTTGCTTAATCGATCCCGGTGTAAGACCGTAGAGATATGGAGTCATCGACAACGCTAAATGGAATCCAACGGTCCATTTGTGAATTTAAATTGAAGTCTAAACAACCATCAGCAATGGTGCTTCAGAAATTTTTGGCGGCAATCTCTCTCCTTTCCTTGAAATGTGAACCATCAGATAGTGTGCCTATATAAGGGAGCATTGGGATTCATTTCAAGTCCGTTTGCTAGAAAAGTCTTCCAACTTCCTAGCGCTCTTGACCCTTCTGTCTCCCAAAAACCCTAGTTTTTTCTCCATCTTCCTCTAGCGATCCTTTGATGAGAAAATTGATGAGTATAACAATGATAGCAATGATCTTCAGCAGACTTCATAAACACGGAATGAAGGAGAATCTCTGCAAGAAACTCCTCAAAGCGCAAGTGATCAATAATGAAACTCAACAACCTAGAAGACACAACGGGAACGGAAATCTCCTCCCCGATTATTATGATGTCTCAATGAGAGAAGGCCTATGGAAGATAGATGATCCCATCTCACCTAAGAAAGCTATAACAAGTAAGCACTCGTTCAAACAAGTGAACACTGTACAAGCAAACTTGATGTCAAATTGACCCTTATTACATGAAAAATAAGATCATGAATTCATTGTTAGTGTATGATGACCTTTGTCCCCTAATTTAATTTATTTTGGTAGATCAACCTTTGAGTTCAACACCACCTCGCACATTCTGATGACATTAGTAACGGACTTAGGGGTGATGCTACGTCGGGGAGGGGGGTGCATAGGAACCCCTGCGTTTCTATGTAAAGTACTTGATATCCATTTTTTGCCACATGTGCACCCTCGACAACATGCTAGAGCACGGCGGGACGGGCGCATGGCTTTGAGGCCATTTGGCCAAATGTGTTTAATCATGGCCTTGTTTGCTGCACAGTAGCACGGGTTCGGTCATCTGTAACGGGCGGTCGTCTCTATCGGGTAGGGCCCCCATCACAGAGCAAAGGTCATTGATGTGGTAAAATATCTCAATCGGGCATCCGGCCATCACGGATGACACACATCTCAATCAGGCCAACACAAAAGCCCGTTACGGATGACTCTCATCTCTAACGGGCCTAAACAATAGCCCGTCACGGATAACTCTCATCTCAATCGGGCCTAAATTATAGTCCATCACAGATGACTCTCATCTCAATCGGGCCTAAATTATAGTCCATCACAGATGACTCTCATCTCAATCGGGCCTAAATTATAGTCCATCACAGATGACTCTCATCTCAATCGGGCCTAAATTATAGTCCATCACAGATGACTCTCATCTCAATCGGGCCTAAATTATAGTCCATCACAGATGACTCTCATCTCAATCGGGCCTAAATTATAGTCCATCACAGATGACTCTCATCTCAATCGGGCCTAAATTATAGTCCATCACAGATGACTCTCATCTCAATCGGGCCTAAATTATAGTCCATCACAGATGACTCTCATCTCAATCGGGCCTAAATTATAGTCCATCACAGATGACTCTCATCTCAATCGGGCCTAAATTATAGTCCATCACAGATGACTCTCATCTCAATCGGGCCTAAATTATAGTCCATCACAGATGACTCTCATCTCAATCGGGCCTAAATTATAGTCCATCACAGATGACTCTCATCTCAATCGGGCCTAAATTATAGCCCGTCACGGATCAGTATAACCAACAAAATTGATAAATTTTGTTTTTTTTTGCTAGCCTCAGGCCTTCGCTAGCCATGCCCCCGCTTCTCCTAGGCCGGGCCAGTCTTTTCTGCACCCGGGAAGAATTTCCCCGTCGATCACTCATCCGGGAATTGCTTGCTTCCGGAAATGAAGTTGTAACTTATTGGTATGAGTATTCTATTAATCCTATTAAGCCTGGGCCAGGATGTCACACCCCAGCATGCCCCATTCATATACATTCATTAACATACACAACCATCAATATATTTAACACAACCACATTCACATAACATCCATTTTGATCACATATTTCACTAGCAAAATTGAGTTAATTGGATCAAACATATATTTAGCATGTATTATCATGAAGAGGAGGCAATCAGACTTCTAGGCAAAAATGAATTTCGAATTGAATTTTATGATAACTAATGAACTCATATGAAAAAGCTGTCAAAAACAAAGTTGTAGAACTCATTGAGATTTACCAATTTTATTTTGGTTATTTCTCCATCCGTGTTTGATTGAACTATACAAAATTGGAATTTTAAAATGTAAGAAATTCAAATAATTTTTCGGGCAATAAATGATTTCAAATGGAAAAATTATCAACAACAAAGTTGTATAAACTCATCAAGATCTATAACTTTTATTTTGGTCATTTTTCTATATACCCTTTTTTAAACAGTTTGAATATGAATTTGAAAATATAACAACTTCAAACAACATTTTCAAATCCTAAATGATTTCAAATGGAAAAATTGTCAACAACAAGTTGTATTACTCAT
The DNA here is from genome assembly GCA_009805545.1 of Oryza longistaminata. Taxonomy (NCBI): domain Eukaryota; kingdom Viridiplantae; phylum Streptophyta; class Magnoliopsida; order Poales; family Poaceae; genus Oryza; species Oryza longistaminata. The sequence goes on from CM020186.1 coordinate 1,806,574, forward strand.
CATGATCTATAACTTTTATTTTGGTCATTTTTCTATATAACATGTTTTTGAACAGTTTGAATTTGAATTTGAAAATATGACAACTTCAAACAAAATTTTCAAATACTAAATGATTTCAACTGAAAAAGTCATCAACAACAAAGTTGTATAACTTATTAATATCTATAACTTTTATTTTTGGACAAAGTGATTGTAACATTATTTACAAAATTCACGTATCTCTCATCTTGTTTTATATACTATAACATATATATATATATATAAATTTTGTGAACAATGTTACTATCACTTTGTCGGATGAAGAAAATTACCAAAATAAAAGTTATAGGTCTTGATGAGTTATACAACTTTTTTAGTTGAAATCATTTAGTATTTGAAAATGTTGTTTGAAGTTGTCATATTTTTAAATTCAAATTCAAACTGTTCGAAAAAAGTTATATAGAATAATAACCAAAATAAAAGTTATAGATCTTGATGAGTTATATAACTTTGTTGTTGATGAATTTTTTAGTTGAAATTATTTAGTATTTGAAAATGTTGTTTTGTAGTTGTCATATTTTCAAATTCAAATTCAAATTCAAACTGTTCAAAAAAAGTTATATAGAAAATAACCAAAATAACAGTTGTAAATCTTGATAAGTTATACAGCTTTGTTGTTGGTAATTTTTCCATTAGAAATTATTTCGTATTTGAAAATGTTGTTTGAAGTTGTCATATTTTCAAATTCAAATACAAACTGTTCAAAAAAAAAGTTGTATAGAAAAATGACCAAAATAAAAGTTGTAAATCTTGATAGGTTGTACAACTTTGTTGTTGACAATTTTTCCATCTGAAATCATTTAGTATTTGAAAATATTGTTTGAAGTTGTCATATTTTTAAATTCATATTCAAACTGTTAAAAAAAGTTATATAGAAAAATGACCAAAATAAGAGTTGTAAATCTTGATAACTTATACAACTTTGTTATTTAGATCAAACTTTTTCTTCAAACTTTCAAGTTTTCCATCATATCAAAACTTTCCTACACACATAGAGTACTGCCAATTTTTCCGTCACATCGTTCTAATTTCAATCAAACTTCCAAATTTGATGTGAACTAAACACACCCTCTATTAACAGATATGATTGATGACTATGAGCTTGTGGTCAGCATCACTGGTATATTGGCACCTGATCGAACGATTGACCATATCAAATGGTCAGTAGTGCCGGATTAACGACATTGTGTTTGGGTGGCGCTAAGATGTTGGGGATAACAGTGAATAGAGAAAAATGATAAAAATTGTTTAATGACTTGACTGTATATTAATTCGTTTGAAAAAAAAGAGTATTTTTTTAAAAAAATGTTTACTAAGTTGAGAAAACATGAAGTGATTTTGAATCTATAACATATCCTTAACCCAGTCAAGCTACCATGCATGCATTTAACTACAACTGAATTGAAATGCAAACTTCCCAAAGAGAAAATATATGAGCAAATATATGGGATTGATAAAAAAAATTAACAGCAATGAAGTAAATTTGTAAAAAAAACAAATGCTAATTAACGATTGTGCACAGCATGCATCCAATTAACATAGTACAAAACACTAGCTGCATGCAACGAGCTGATTGGATTCGCGGTTAAGAGCAAGTATAATAGTGAGCTATAAACCTACTGTAAACTTATGTGGAGGAGAGATGTAACAAAAAGTTAAGAGCAAGGTCAATAGTATAGCCAACTACTGACTCCAAAACATCTATAGCCAATCTAATAGCCCATTCATACAATAGTTAACTATAAAAATATACTACATCATTAATACATGGTCCACCTCTCATACACACATAACATCTTGGAGTTTGTGTTGCAGCCGGCTACAAATTTTTAGCCCGCTTTCTTCTCTCTCTTCTCTTTTCTTCTCGATATATGGTTACAGCCGGATTATAGCCTGCTATTGTACCTACTCTAAGGGTGTTGGCTCTCATGCAAGAGCTAGCTTAACATAAGCTCCAAGACAAATATAATTAATGTATAAGTGAGAGATAGAGAGATGAGAAGAAAATTGTAGCCAACCTTAGAGCAGGTACAATAGCAGGCTATAAGCCAACTATAAACATATTTTAAAGAGATAAAGGAAGAGAGAGAAGAGCAGCGGGCTACAGATCTGTAGCCAGCTGCAGCACGGACTCCAAGACGTAATGTGTGTATGACAGGTGGGACCATGTATTAATAGTACAAACTATTGTATGAATTGACTATTATATTGGCTATAGATGATTTGGAGCTAGTAGTGGACTGCACTATTGACCTTGCTCTTATAGCTAATTTATTATATGCGTTGGCTTTAAGATTGACTAATAGTAGGAAGTGAGCTCTATTATTATCATTGCTCTAATTAATGTACCACTAACAGTAGCTGCTAGATTGATCCATGCATATTGTCATGGCGCGCGCGCGGCGCCCTTTTGACTTTGCTTTCTTGCGCCGTACGTGTTCTTCCATTTTAATTTGCTGCGTGCCAGTTGGCCACCCGCCTCCATTCACCGTCTTTCTCTCGCTCCTTCTCACGCCACGTGCGCACATATTTTTGCTGCTGTACAAGGACATTGTGGAAAAACCGAAAAAAAAACAAGGTTATATATTAATTAGTTTCTCTGTAATGAAATACAACTACCTAAAACCAAATTAGGACGAAGTAGTAATCATCAATTGTTTTGTCAATCTCATATAGTAATAGGTATTGTTTTGTGTTCTAAACCTCTAATTGCTGTCCAGCTTCTTCTTGTATTTCTTAATTTTACCGAAATTATTGTTCCTGTTCTATTTTATAGTCGTGCCGGGAACAGAATTATCAACATTAAATATCTATGACTGAAGAGGGTATATTGAACTATGGCTTATATGAGGCAAAATGAAGCTTACATCTGTGAAGACAAAACTAAGGTCGACGGAATAAGGAACACGGTTACAATCTCACGCAAAACACATGCCAGTAATCCTTAAGCATACTATAGCTGTATAGTACTCCGTGGAGTATTATGGAAAAATTAAATGAAGTGTTCCTCTGTTCGTGGCCATGCCTATCCAAAGGAATGACGCAGCGGAGCAATTATTAGTATGTAGGAGTAGTAGTATCTTTTTTGGCTTTCAGGAGGGGGCAATTATTATTAGTTACTCGTACGTACGCGGAGTGCTCCTAGTTGTCATGCACCTTTGACCGGCGACCACCTACAAACGGACTCATCATCAAACACGCTGCTAGCTTTGCTTAATCCTAATTATGATTACGACTAGTAGGTGTCCTTATCTCACTCTGACTCCGTCTTTGCAGTTTGCATATTGTCTCCGCAGCCAATATAAGTTTCACCTTATAAAAAATAATATAAATATATAAAAGTTTAAGTTAATATTATACAGTTTTTTTATGATAAAATAAGTAAAAAAAGTAATATTTATATATTTTTAAAGATGAATGATCGACGTTACGTTAAAAATTAGGGTAATGACGTCATACATTAAGAATTGATAGAGTATATTAGGTAATTTGGAACCATGCCATTATAATTTTGCGGCTTGGCGAAGCTCGTGTGCCTCACGATATGGCTTTCGCCATACAGCCTTCGCCCACGCAGTTTTCTGACGAGCTCCATCTCTAGCAAAGTCCGTGTTGCTTCGCGACATGGCTTTCGCCCATGCAGCCTTCTCGGGTGTGGAGCGCAGCTGCGTCCCCTTGGTCTTCGCCACACATCTTCGGCTTGAATCCTCGCTAGCGCTCCGGTTTCGGTTTTCTTATTATTCTTGGTTTTCTTATTCACCCTCGTACAACAGAAATTTCTTTTACACTACTGCACAACTGATCTTTGCCACCGGGCGGCAACTGTTTTTTGTCCCGGTTATGTAACCGGGACGAGGAATCCGGGACTAAAGATGCCCATTTTTAGTCTCGGTTGAAACAACCGGGACTAAAAATAGATCTTTTGTCCCGGTTACCAACCGGACTAAAGAGAATAGCGGCAGTCGTTCGTCCCCTTTTGTTTTTCTTTAATCCCTGTATTTTCTCCCAAATCGAGTGGGATGCATATCCCCAAATCAAACCCTAAATCCCCAAATCAAAAGTGACATCCCAAATCATTCACATCCCAAATCTTTAAGTTATTTATACACACAAATCAAATATATCACAAATGAATCACAAATTAGGATTGTTGTGTTCCAAATCAAATACATCACAAATCAGATCCATGCAATGAATCACTAAATTATACATCTAAGTGAATCACAAATTATATAAAAAAAAGAAAGGAGGAGAGGTCGCACGGTGCTGTCCTGCCGGATGGAAAGGGCGGAAGAGGGGAGGAGGAAGAAGATATGGGGATCTGTGGGTTGAGAGGATAAGAATAAGTGGTTGAGAGGATAAGGGAGAGGGATTATATACTATGCGTTGACTAGAGATCATCTTGATCTTTAGTCCTGGTTAGAAATACCAACCAGGATTAAAATAGTGATCTTTAGTCCCGGTTGGTGTCACCAACCGGAACTAATATTTATTTTATCAAACAAGCTAGGCATCGATAGTTGCATGCATGCTTTTGCCACGCCAGAGAAAGACTACGAATTCATTCTACACGACTAGAATGTTACAAGTTCAGTTGCTCGTGTGGATCTTTATTA
>CM020186.1:1813015-1835718 GCA_009805545.1 Oryza longistaminata
ACGTGGAGGAGGGCCTGTAGAGGGCAAGACCAACCCCTATTTAAGGGACAAGGCCGGTTCATTGTAAAACCCCCGAATACAATCTACTTGAATCGTTCTTTTACCATGTTTTCTATTTTACCCTAGTTTAGTCCATCTTTGTCGGTTTGCGCCGTAAACCGTCCGCCGCCGCTGCGAGAGTGCGACACCGCTTTGTAGTTTTGTCCTGAAAACCTTCCGTTTTGCCCACGAGACGGGTAGTTATCCTCATATCGATCTAAATCGGCCTAGAGGCTGATTTTGATCTCTAAATCGGTTTCGCTAGCCGGTTTAGCTTTTCTATTTGCAAAACACATCTTGATTTGGCCCTTTGGCTAGATCGAGGTGGTTGGCGACTCCATATCACCGCAAGGTGTTTAGGTGTTGCGATCGTGCTTGTCGACTTGTCAAAAAAGTTGCCAACACGATTTTTGGCGACTCCGCTGGGGACGATCTAATCGGCCATATCACGACCGAATTTCGTTTAATCTAGTAGTTTTCGACAAATTGAGAGTTTCCGGCTAAACAGCCGAAATCAATCCATATAATCATCACCGCTGCTGTCACGTTTGTTTTTGCCGAATTGATCTATTATTCGGCGGCGACGTTGCATAGTGGTTCAGGAGGAGTACAGGCACGGCACAACACCAGGAGCAGCAGCACACGGCAACAGGGAAAAGATCAGGCTATCCAAGCCGATCTACTGCCGTTCACATTTTTTTTAAAAAAAAAGACAAAAACCGATTCAATCTGTATCGGTTACACTGTGAAGCTTTAGATTAGTTTCCAAATTGTGCTAAGTCCACTCGGTTGATTATAGATCAAATATTTTTGCCAGTACAGTAGCATACCGATGGAAATCAAGACCGTATATTAATTTATTCGGTCAAATATTTCGGCTATAAGCTATATGGCCGGATTTAATCAAGGAATTTCTTCATCAACTATGACGAACAGGAACGGGTTCAACAATATTACTATACAATACATTAGGACCGATCAAGGCGTCATCCCGCTACCTCAAGTCGTAGTTTCACCAAAGGTAACATCCGATTCGCCCAACCTGTCCTTTGCTAATAATCGTTGTGTAGATGCATATGCTACTTCTAGTTTTGCTCCTATATAATATGCTTATAATGCTATGGGGGTCAACGGGTGTTTATACGGCCGATTACACAGATGATGTACTCCAACCGGGACTAAAGATGATTGGAACCCTGACAGGCTACTGACAGGGGATGATCTTTAGTCCTGTGTTGGTGACCAACACCAATCGGAACTAAAGATCATATAATGGCTGTGAGGTTTTCAATAGGGGGTTAAAGATCATTTTTAGTCCCGGTTTATTTTGGAACCGGGACTATTGTGGTTTTTCCCCACCCGACAAAGATCATTTCTCTAGTAGTGTTATCAGAAGTCAATGTTAAGCTTAACATATGATGTACTTTCTTCTCTACTTTTGTTTTTCTTTACGAAAACAGAATGTACAGATTTGTCCGGTTGGCAACTCTATGATCCTGTTGTACATGTCCTGAAAAGGATCCACATTTGCAATTAGGGTGTGTTCGGCATCCCAGATTCCCAACCCCTCTCTTGTTTTCCGTGTGCACGTTTTTCAAACTGCTAAACGGTGCATATTTTTCAAAAAGTTTCAATACGAAAGTTGCTTAAAAAATAAATTTAATCTATTTTTTTAAAAAAGCTAATATTTAATTAATCACGTGCTAATGGATTGCTCCGTTTTTCATGCTGGATGTTTGGGTTGGGAACCTAGGGTGCCGAACTAAGTACTGTAACCCCTGGTATATCGTAAAAAACCGTAAAATGATCACTCCTAATTAAGAGTCAAATTGAAACATCACTTACAGGCTAAAAGATATTATCTCAAAGTTAGTTCCTAATTTTACAGGGTAATTATGTTGAATGAAAGGAACACGCATCTCCAAAGTGGAGTATATAGGAGTAGTACTAGCTGCATGCATGAATCCATTGTGTTGTGTGGATGTCTTTGGTTAACTTGTAGATAAGCACGTTGTTTAATTTGTCGTTTAGCGCTATGTAGCTTTAGTGATCAGTTGATGATGCTGGTCGAGTTTTATTAATTAATATACTCCTAATACAATATGATGACTATTAACGTCCGGCTGAGCATAATTGGTGGGGTCATCCATCCAAGATGTTGCTCTCGAGGTGACCATCACTACTCACGCTGCCAAACATAAGATAACAAAACAAAACAAATCATCAAATCAGACCAGAGGAGAATGTATGCATGACTGGCATTCCTTTGCTTCCCTTTCCTTTTTCTTTTCAATTAATTGATTGAAACTTTTCTTTAGCACGGCTAGTTAATTAATTAACTATTTGTGCCACAATTAATTAATTTAATCAATTGTGCCTGTGATTCAAGTGCAGTGGTTTGTGTTCTTGGTCCTGCCGTCGGAACTGAAGACAAGAATATTTTATTAATTCCTTTTTGCTGTTTGGATGGTAGTGGCATATTGAAGATGCATGCATCGATTAACGGCATTGAGTATGTCAGTGGTTGAGGCACTCTTCTGATCTTTTTTTTTTCGTTTTGATTGATTGTCGTGGGTGCATGTCATTAAGTATCGCTTCGTTTTTTTAATAAATAATGTCGTTGACTTTTGAACATATGTATATGTTTAATGATTCGTCTTATTCAACAAATTTATACAAATGTCGTCGTATAAAATATAAATCATGCTTAACGTGCTTTAAGTGATAAAACAACTTGTTGTGAACGGGCTCGGCATCTCCGCCGCACGTGTCGACTTCTCCCCAGGCGGCATCGTGCCGCTGCACTCCCACCCGAGCGGCACCGAGCTCATCTACGTCGTCGAGGGGACCATGTCCGCCGGATTCATCAGCTCTACATCCAACAAGGTGTACACCAGCACGCTCCGCAAGGGCGACCTCATGGTGTTCCCGCAGGGCCTCCTGCACTTCCAGATCAACGACGGCGGTGGCGGCGGCGACGGCAACAACGCGACAGCGGCCATGGCGCTCTCCTTCTACAGCAGCTCCAACCCCGGCCTGCAGATCATGGACTTCGCGCTCTTCGCCAACAACCTCCCGACCGATGTCCTGAGCAAGGTCACCGTGCTGGACGACCTGGAGATCAGGAAGCTCAAGTCACTGTTTCGTGGGACCGGATAATCCATCGGTTCTTAATTTGGTCACCTCACGACCGGCAGGGTCGGTCAACATGAATCGGTCGTCGTCGTACGCCCGCCATTGTGATTCAATAAATGTACCATCGTGTCTTTGTAAATTCCAGCTTAATTTGCAGTTTGACTCTTCCTTTGTCCCGGGAACGTCCGACCCAAAAATAAATAAATTGACACGCAACTTCGATTGAAAATTGTCATACTCATTTGCATTTTTATCTCTAGCTATACCAACTCAGTTTTCAACCAGACTATATACTAGAAAATCAACGTGCACGTTGACGTTGACGCCGAAGTTAGTTAGCACGTGCATAATATTTATAAGAGCATTTCCTAAGGGGCTCTCCAAGCCAAATTTTATCTAGTGAAGGAAAAAATTAGCCTTCAACAACATCTCCATCCAGCTAGCTAGACTATATGGCTGACCAAATTGTTTACACCTAAATTTAGCACCTATGGACGAAATAGGGGAAAATTGCCAAAGTTTGGAAAGTGACGGGTTTCCTTACTCGGGAAGGCAGGTTTCCTTTGATTTCTATCCCGAATTGGATGTGGAGAAGGGCCTGTAGAGGGCAAGACCAACCTCTATTTAAGAGACAAGACCGGTTCATTATAAAACCCCCGAATACAATCTACTTGAATCGTTCTTTTACTATGTTTTCTATTTTACCTTAGTTTTAGTCCATCTTTGTCGGTTTGCGCCGTAAACCGTCCGCTGCCGCTGTGAGAGTGCGGTACCTCTTTGTAGGTTTGTCCTGAAAACCTTCCGTTTTGCCCACGAGACGGGTAGTTATCCTCATATCGATCTAAATCGGCCTAGAGGCTGATTTTGAACTCTAAATCGGCTCCGCTAGCCGGTTTAGCTTTTCTTTTTGCAAAACCCATCTTGATTTGGCCCTTTGGCTAAATCGAGGTGGTTGGCGACTCCATATCACCGCAAGGCGTTTAGGTATTGCGATCGTGCTTGTCGACTTGTCAAAAAAGTTGCCAACACGATTTTTGGCGACTCCGCTGGGGAAAAAATCTATTCAGCTTTAGAATAGCCGAATTTGCAATTTATCCGTCGTTTCGTCAAGACGACTGTTTCGGCCGTGCGGCCGAAATCAATCTACTGTTTTATTTTGTTTTTGTCGATTGACATCGTATTGCTCTAATCCAATATACTGTTTCGTTGTTACTTCGGTCATCACAGCATCTCGCCGAATTTAATCTATTCGGCGGCGACGTGTCCGGTTATTATACAAAATTTGCAAGCTACTGTTGCTGCTGCATAGAGTTCTCCGGCTGAATTGATCTATTCGGCCTTAGCATACACGAGTGCTACACGTATTGCTACATCTACACGGTTGTTTGCTTAATCAACTTGAACAATATAATATTTTACACACATCAGACCAGTGGAAACATGGTTAAGGTCTTATCTTTAGTGTAACCCCTCTCCTTCTACCCTCTCCAAATCTACAACAGATGGTGAACACTCGCGCCAGTGGAAAGTGGAAACAATAACAACGATGAGAACCCAACCATCACACAAGTCTTGGCTCAACAGACTCAGCTCATGAACATGATGATGTAGCAGATGGATAACCAGTTTAACCAAGGTAACAACAATCCTCCGCCCCAGAAAAAGTTAGCTGAATTTCTTTGTGTAAGGCCGCCTACCTTCTCTAGCACTACCAACCTTATTGAAGCTAGTGACTAGTTGCATGCTATCGAGAAGAAGTTGGGACTGCTCCAGTGCACGGATCAGGAGAAAGTCATTTTTGCTTCGCATCAGTTGCAGTGACCTACTTTAGAATGATGGGATCACATCCGAATGAACAGAGTGGAAGGACAACCAATCAACTTGACTGACTTCACTAAAGGATTCAAGAAGACATACATACCTGCAGGAGTTGTTGCTTTGAAGAAGTGTGAGTTCAGGACACTAAAACAAAAGGATCACACTGTGAGAGAGTATTATCTTCACGAGTTTAGCCGTCTAGCATGTTATGCTCCAGAAGATGTGCGTACTGATGAAGAAAGATCGGAGAAGTTCTTGGAGGGACTAAATGATAAGATGTCAGTTAAGTTGATTTCCGATGACTATATATGCGTTGATTTCCGATGACTATATATGCTGATCACTGGTGGATAGCTGCAAGAGGGGAATGTTGGTTTCAAAGGAAGCACAGGGTAGTAGCCAGAGGCAACGTATCAAGCCACTCCAAATTGAGGAATCAAGTTCTACCTCTCAAGAATAGTCGCAATAGTTCAAGAATGGTGGTGAGATCAACTCAGAGAATAATGCGGGCAATGAAGTCAGCAACGAGCAAACTCCTCAATCAGTACCAGCTTAGCCAAATTAGCCTCAAGAAGACAACGGAAATGGAAGGAAGCAGTTGGTGTGTTTCAACTGTTATGAGTCAAGTCACTTTGTAAGAGAGTGTTCGAAGCCGAAGCATCAGATGTCACAAGGTCAAGTCAACAACATTGTCGTCACAGGAGCCAATGTCGTGCCAATTGCGTCTTCAAGTGATAAAACTCAGCCATCAGTTCCAAAGCAGCAGTAGCTTCCTTTTGGCCTTAGAATAATTATTAGAGTAATGAAATAAGATAGACTGCAGTTTACGTATGCCCTTTTCTTTCTAGTTGTTCCAAATCTCTAGACGAGATTCCTGGTAAGGGGGTAAATCTGTCACACCTTGATTTTCGTTTTAAGGATATATAAATTATTCCTAGAATTTTCATTAAATTTCATTATTTACAACTAAAGTTAAATTTGGGAAATAAAATTTCCTAAGTAAAACATGGTCTGATTTAATTTTTGTTAAATTCTCCTTGATGAACTATACTCTCTAAAATTTTTTCGGATTTTTATAGCTCAGTTACTAATTTTAATAATACAAACAACATTTCAGTAATTATTTAAGTTAAAAAGGAAATAAATCCTCTTCCCAGTCTTGGCCGAGTTGGGCCCATTTCCTTCCATCTCTCCCCGTCGGCCCAGCTCGAGCCAGCAGCCCCTCCTCATCCCTCGGAGCAAGTCCGTTGTCCTCCCTCCTTCAACCGGCCCAAGAAAGAAACAAAAGTCTACTTCACGTGCCCCATGCTACACTGACGGCCCTAACCACCAGCCGGCCTCCCTCCCGTGCCCGTGCGCCATACCGCCGCCTTGTCCGCTCGATTCAGCTTCCTCATTGCCTCCTCTTCCAAATTTATCGCGGGAACGGAATCCCTCAATCTCTTCTTCTTTAATTGTCACGTCCGAACTAATTTGCACATACAATTCTCGTCGAAGAATCAACCGAGGTACACAAATCGATAATTTAAAAAACAAATTCATCAATATAATATCGTTAAATACTTACAAAAGAAAAAAAAACAGCACCGGACAGATGATCTAGAGATGGCTTCAGCTACACTCCCATAGGCAGCTTAAGTGAGGTATAAGCCAAATGTTTTTTGCTTCGCTACTTTCTTCAACTGAGGTTTATTTATTATTGCAAGAGTGAGCACATGAAATACTCAGCAAGCCACACAAATATGCAAGTGCACAGGAATAACAAAGGATGGCATAATATAGGGTTCATTTGCAAAAGTAGTATTTAGCAAATATTTGAGAGTAGTAAAACATTAGAGTAATTAATCATCAATATTAATCAACACTGAAGTACACCAATGCTGCATAGGCCTAACCATCTCTGAACAACTAACCCCAGTTGCACAGATCTAAACTCCATAACAGTAGCTAACAAATTATAATCACCAATTATTATTATTAATGAATAGTGCGGTACTAATCACGAAAAACATTGCTAGGCCCACCCATGACCGTGGGCGCAGCTATTCGAATAGTTTTATTTTGGCCAGAGGTGTACACATTTACCCACAAAACACTATTCTACACATGTTGCTATGCCCCGAAATACCGCCATGGTATTGCAAAGGGGAAAACTTTGACAAGACCATTTGCATAACATGCCCAACCGAATGACACCCACTAAGCATCTGTCTCCGGTAGGGATGGCCAGTTACCTAACAGGGAGACTACCTAATGCCCAAACAGTGGACTTAATTGTCTGTCACCCGTGGACTTAGTTGTCTGCCACGATAAAAACACAACATACCGTGGCATCTGTCGTTGGTCATATTATACTACAGATCTAAGTCGTTGCCTATTCTTGCTTGTGGTTAATATGGTTAATGCTTCACAACAATAGCTCGTAAACTGGTCCTTAATTGTCATGAGGACGTCCAACACAACCATGTGCTCACAACCCACCATTAGTAAAATTTTATTTGTCAAGTTAATAAACCAAGCACTACCAATCAGCACTACCAATCGTCACGAGATATCACTAATTAACCATCATTAATCATGAGTGACGCATTAATTGTTCCCACATAAATGACACTAAAGTGTCTAAGCATGGCAAAGCAAATTATACTAATATCTAGTTGGACCAATGTATAAAGTCCAAACTAGTCAAAGTATAATCCAGGTTAACAAGGAATAAGGTAATCAGTACAAATTGGCTATACAAAGGAATATGTGTTCACACCACACAATGACATTAAAAAAATGAACATTTGAAATAAATAAAGAATTTAAATATAAGATCAACATGCTCAAAGGGATTGTGTATGTTTGGGATCTGTCTTGCAATAATCGGTCTTCAATTAATCTTCTGAAACTCTTCCAATGCACTCATAAACCTCCAAAAGGACAGAATTAAATGACAAGCTAACAGGCAAAACGAGAAAAAAGAATAAAAAACTCCAAATAAATAGTACATAAAAAGTAAACAAACATGTAGAGCATGATTTTATAAGAATTATAAGACTTGAACAGCCTCATTCAAACTTCATATGAATTAGTTATGAATTTTACAATATTTAAACCAATTAAACCTATTAAAGAAAAGATTACTTCAAATTAATTGGATGGCAGAGGGGGAAAATGATGACGGCAGAACTCGGTTTGACTAAGTTGACAGAGTATCAACGGATTAGATCACTCGAGGATGGATGAAGGGCTGACATCGATTGACTGGATTTTGACTATATTGGACGGCTCAGATTGAACTCGATCTAGGGTTTAGAGATGGCGCCACATGGTGACACCGGATTTTGACCTATATTGGATGGGAGCGACGTAATGGCGGTGACGTGGACAGCCACACAGGCTCGATGGCCGGTCGGCTCTAGACCCACACGATAATTTGAAAAACAACATAATGCATATAATTTGAAACGAGATAAATTTGTAAGTTGGGATCAACATGTTCAAGGGTATATTTGCCTTTACCCATGGGATTTTCACACTGAACTTCACCTGCAACAGCAACTTCCTCGGCGGCAACGTCTACATGATCTTAAAAGGGATAAAAACAAATAAACAAAAAGAAAAGGCAGAAAAATAACAACAAATAAAATAACCAATTAAATCGGAAGATAGAGCTCAACTTTTGAAGAATTAACTTAAGAAAATAAACAGGTCAATTCGGAGTTCGGATGGAGGAGATATAACAATTGGAAGATTGAATTTTGAGATAATTTGGATGGAAAAGTAAACGAAGATTTGTGGACTGTCTCTTTAGTAATTCTGAAACAAGATATTATTTTTGGAGAACTGATGAGCATGATCCACCCATCAGTGGGATGGTATGTGCCTAATAGGTCTTATCGGGAAAAAATAGTGGATAGAAAATTTGGAAGACACAGAGCACGATATGTCACTATTAGAAAATTAGTTGTTGCTGACGGTCAAAATAGAGTTTCGCTGGCGGCCAGAAGTGCCACCAGCGACTAAAGGCCAGTGAAAATAATGCATTTTCACTAGCGGCCGGCTGGCCAGCGAAAATTGAGTTTCACAAGCGGACATGCTAAGACAGCCGCTAGCAAAAATGGTGCGGCAAGCTAAAGAGGACCATCGGTGATAACAATTTTGGGGATAAAAAAAATCAAAATCGGTGTTGCAGGCCGCCATAGCCGTAACCACCACTGGTCGCCATGGCTGCAAATACAGCCCGCGGTGGCCACCGCCTGCCAAAGCCCACACCGCGGTCACCAGGTGGTAGAGGGGAGGGGATTGGAGGAGCCCAGGCGTCATCGTCGTGGTAGCCGTCGTCGTCATCATGGCAGCCACCGTCGGATCCACCTCCTTCACCGCCATGGAGGATCCGTCGTTGCGGCCCAGCGAAAAAGAGGAGGACGACGCAGGAAGCCATGGCGGAGAGGAGGAGGCCACGCGCCGCCGGTGGGAGGCAGGGGAAGAGGGAGAGGACCCGAGGGGCAGAGAGGAGGAGAACCGCCCCCGCCGCCAGATCCGTGCCACCGTGACCAACCTTGGTCGAGGTCGCTTCTGCCATCACCGAGCCGCAACCCTAGCCACCGGATCCGTGCCACAGTGACCCGCCACTGGATCCACGCCCCTTCGACTTGCCGCCGCCGGATCCACCCCCCCTCCAACCTGCCGCCGCTGGATCCATGCCCCTCCGACCTGCTGCCACTGGATCCACGTCCCCTCCCCTCTGGCTAGATCTAGGAAAGGGAGAGGAGGGTCGGGTCACCATCACTGCTCCCAGGAGCGTGGCCGCCCAGTCGTCGAGGCCACGTGCGCTGGACCGCGTCGCTGCCTCCCCTACACTCTGCCACTGAGCTCCGCCACGCGCTGCCGCCTGCCGTTGAGATATGGGGAGCTGATAGAAGTTGCGAGAGATAAAGAGGGAGACAAGTCGTGAGAGAGAGAGAGAATCGCTGCTGAGATGGATATGGGGAGCCAAGAAAAAAAAGAGGAAGTTAAAATTTCAGTTCCGCACGCGCTCCCACATTTTTTGCTAGCGGAAGTTAAAAGGAAGATAAAGAACTGAGATGGATTTTTGCTAGCGGTGGCTTAGGTGGGCCGCCAGCGAAAAGGGTGCATCTTCATTGACAGTCCTCTTAACCTGGCCGCCAACGAAGATCCATTTTCGCTAACAGTGCTAGGTGAGGAAGAAAAAGCTGAGAATGGAATATGGCTGCAGAGGCAGTGGTGCAACGATGGGTGGTCAACGACAAGGAGGTGGTGCCAATGGACGGCCTATGGTCTACGGTTGATGATGGCGTCGACTGAAATTTCGGAGGTAGCAGCCTATGCTCTCCAGATGATGGCGAACAGCGAGAGACAGCACCAGACGGTGGAGGTGAAGCCGGAGGGTTGGAAGATGGTAGAGGTAGTACCAGGAAAAAAAATGGTGGTGGTAGTGCCAACAACGACGCGGTTTGGGAACAGTGAAGTGGCAGCGGTTTGACAACGAGGCGTTGGCGAGCATAACAGTGGTGGCATCTCTGATCCTTTGGATAGTATAAAGAACAATGATGCACACAACCACTGGGACGGCGTTGGAAGAAACAGAGTGGTGGGCCTGGTTGATGAAGGAGCTACTGCTATCGGAAGATGGAAACTTAGAATGAACAGGGAATATTTTTAGAATGTTCCACTGGAATTTCTGAAATAAAAGTATTATTTTTGCATGAGATTAATATAGGAAGAACAAGGGACCAGCGGGTAGGGGTGACATAGTGACGATGGCACAACCACCGGTAGTTTGATGGTGCTAGGAACAAAAGAAAAGACCGACTTAAGGAAGACAACAACGTACGGTCGCTAGGTGAGAAGATGGAATTGACTAAGATAATGTCACTTAGCTATGACAGTGGCGTTGATCAATGATGTAGAAGAAGGAAGATGGGAGTAGACTGATACTCACCAACGATGCAACCGCCATGGACGACGTGTGGGGATGACAACTGGAGCCCCTGGCAGTAGGACGACGTGCGTGCGCACGATGCGTCATGGTATAGGCGCAGAAATGGAGAGGATGCGGTGGCACTGGTCAGCTGATTAAGATGGCGGATGGCATAGGCAGCCAAGGGGATGAAGACGAAGCAACGGACTGAGTCGTCGGCACATCCGCTACATCAGGACAGAGATGCAATGGCAGCTTGGATCAAGGCGGCTCCAGCGATGGGGAAGAAGCCGACGACATCTCAGCGTGCGTTAATATAAAGAAAAGGGCAGCAGCACTAGGAAGAGAAGATAGCAATAGGGTAATCACCGGTGGTACAAGGAACTTCTGGAGTAGAGGTGTCAAGGCTGCGTTGGGTGCTGATGCTGACATTGCCAAGGAGGAGAAGATCGAAGGGAGAGGTAGTAGACTTAAAAGGGGGAATGTTCGTTTAAGTGGGCCAGAATGGGCCTTGTAAGCGTGAGTGGTTATTCAGCCCAAGTGCCAGACTGTAAGCGTGTGTGGGGAGTGAGTGGGAGTGATAAAACTGAACACGCAACTCCTGTAAACCTTTTTATCGATTTAGAACTTGGCGGTGGCGATTGGCGGCGGCGGCGGCGGAATTCGTTGGAAATCCCCGTCGATATACCTTGTGTGTCTCCAGTTCTGAATCCTAGTTTAGGCAGCTATCAATTTGGTATCAGAGCCCTCAGATCTTCCTGGTTTCTTGAATTCCCTTGGTCGGGCTGTAAAATTCCATGAGATAGGTGGGGATCCGCTGTTTACAGTGAGATTCCACAAAAGCCTTTTGGGGCTCCCTTGATCTGGTTGGCTAGATTCGGGGTAGGAACCAGTGATCATCCTGGAGCGGCCTCGGTATACCACTAAGCAAGCAGCTCAAATCATGGCTCAAGATGGGAAACTCGATCTCTTGTTGAAGATGATGGAGGAGGCCGAGAAGAACTAGGAGGAGATGGAGAGGAAGCGCGAGGAGTCGGAGGCCCTGAATCTTGCGGAGTTGCAGTCGTTGAAGCTTGCGATGGAGTCCCGCATACCCTTGGTGGAGAAACAGGTGAGCGAGTTGGGGGGTTCTGTGAATGATTTGGCGAAGAGGGTGAATTCCTTGCAGGCAAGTGTGGAGAAATGTCAGCGGGAAGTTCAGCAAAAGGCGCTATACAAAGGGGAATCCAGCCAAGGACCAACTCAATTCCCAAATGATGATGACCTCAATGGAAACTCACCGAATCCTTTCCTGTTCACACCCCAACAAGGATGGCGAAATCCTCCGCAGTTCAATTCTGTAAGTCCATTTACTCCTGAGAACTCGGGTTGTCCAATCTTTGATTCTCGAATGGCTAGTATTGGTGGCAATGTCCCTTCTATGTCTTGCCCTCAATTTGATGGAGAAAATCCCCAGATGTGGAGAGATAACTGTGAAATTTATTTTGAGGTCTATGGGGTACATCCTGCTAATTGGGTTAAGGTTGCTCTGCTGAATTTCACTGGAAGTGCTTCGTTCTGGTTGCAATCTGTTAGGAATGAGTTGGTAGGGATTTCCTGGTTGGAGTTATGTGATAGAGTGTGCCGTAAGTTTACAAGGGATAGGCAAGAAAGTCTTATTAGACTGTGGTTTCATGTAGCGCAGACAGGCAGTGTGACTGAGTATGTGGAGAGATTTGATAGTCTCATGCATCAGCTGTTGGCGTATGATAAGTTTGTGGATGGCTTGAAGGATGACATTAGAGGGGCAGTTATGCTTCAGAGACCGGTGGACCTTGATGGAGCTTGCTCAATGGCATTGCTACAGGAAGAAATATTGGAAGGAAGCAGAAAACCAAGTTACAGGAAATCTGATGGAACCAATTTCAACAA
Source organism: Oryza longistaminata (assembly GCA_009805545.1). NCBI lineage: Eukaryota > Viridiplantae > Streptophyta > Magnoliopsida > Poales > Poaceae > Oryza > Oryza longistaminata. The sequence continues at coordinate 1,825,848 of CM020186.1, forward strand.
GGTGTTTTCCCGACCTACTCAGCCAACTGTTTGGCCAAAAAGTCCTGCTCAGACTACTGGAGATGACAGGAAGCTGATTGAGTCAGTTAAAACTGTGAGGGAAGATAAGGTCTGGGCTCTGAAATCTTACAGGAGGGCTATAGGGTTGTGTTTTACATGTGGAGAACAATGGAGTAAGGACCACAAATGTTCCCAAACTGTGCAGTTGCATGTGGTAGAGGAATTGTTGGAAGCATTTCAAGGTGATATGGAAGAAGAAGTTAATGGACTTGATTCCTCCCAGGAAGACTACTTGATGGCGCTTTCGGCTAGTGCTTGTAACGGCACAGATTCTACTCATTCTTTCAGAGTCAAGGGGTTGATACAGGGGACTGAATTACTGATGCTTATTGACTCTGGCAGTTCTCATTCCTTCTTAGATGAGAATATTGTTCAGGCAATGCAAGGAATTACATCCCTTCCACAACCTGTTAAGGTTAAGGTTGCTAGTGGTGAAGTTCTAATTTGTGACAAACAATTACCGGATTGTGCTTGGTGGCTTCAGGGGAGATGTTATAGAACCAACTTTAAATTGCTTTCCCTGCCAGGGTATGATGCCATCCTGGGGATAGACTGGTTACAAGGGCTGGGAGTCATGAGAATGAATTGGGTTCAAAAGTGGTTGGAATATGAGATCAATGGAAGTCCTGTTAGGATTCAAGGGGTGATGCCCAAGTTGATGCCTGTCCTCTAATATCTGGAGATAAACTCATGGGCTTGTGCAAAATGGGAGCTCTTATGCATCTGTTTCAGATTACCAGTGAAACCGACATACATAAACCTGAGATTCCCATTATGATACAAGAAGTGATGAATGAATTCGATTCAGTTTTTGAAGAACCACAAGGACTGCCACCTAGGAGGCGTTGTGACCATTCCATTCCATTAATTCCTGGGTCTAAGCCGGTCAACCTTCGGCCCTATGGATACAATCCAGCCCAGAAGGATGAAATTGAACAGCAAGTACGAGATATGTTAAAGTCTGGGGTTATTCATCCTAGTGTTAGTCCGTATTCATCTCCGGCATTGCTAGTTAATAAGAAAGATAGCACCTGGAGGCTTTGTGTGGATCATAGACAGCTTAATGCTATCACCATCAAGAGCAAATACCCCCTGCCTGTTATTGATGAACTTTTAGATGAATTGGCCGGCTCAGGTTGGTTTTCTAAGTTGGATTTGAGGGCGGGATATCATCAAATCAGGTTGGTTGCTGGAGAGGAACCTAAGACCACCTTTCAAACTCATTTTGGGCACTTTGAGTATCGGGTGATGTCCTTTGGGTTGACAGGGGCACCTGCAACCTTCCAAGGAGCTATGAATGAAACCTTGGCTTCGGTCTTAAGGAAGTGCGCCTTGGTATTCTTTGATGACATACTGATTTACAGTCCAACCTTGGAAGCTCATGCTCAAGATCTCAGAACTGTCTTGCAACTCTTGCAGGATCATCAGTGGAAGGTGAAATTGAGCAAGTGCTCTTTTGCTCTGAAGGAACTCAATTATTTGGGGCATACTATTGGAGTGGCTGGAGTTTCCACTGACCCTAGCAAGGTACAAGATATTGTCAATTGGGCTATTCCTACTACCTTAAAGAAGTTGAGGGGATTCTTGGGAATAGCTGGGTATTATCGCAAATTCGTGAAGAATTTTGGTGTGATTAGTAAACCACTCACAAACCTGTTAAGAAAAGGGGTTGAGTTTGTGTGGACTCCGGCGGTGCATGAGTCCTTCAAGCAATTTAAGAAAGCTTTGGCTTCAGCTCCTGTTCTTGCTCTTCCGGATTTTACTAAACCTTTTGTCATTGAGACTGATGCTAGTGAGATCGGAATTGGTGCAGTTTTGTCCCAGGATAAGCACCCCATTGCTTATGTGAGTAAGGCGTTGGGTCCTCGTACTAGGGGGTTATCCACTTACGAAAAAGGATGCTTGGCAATCCTATTGGCAATTGAGCATTGGCGGTCATACCTTCAGTATGCAGAGTTCACTATACTCACTGACCACAAGAGCTTGATGAATCTTACTGATCAGCGCTTGCATACTCCTTGGCAAAAAAAGGCCTATACAAAGTTGCTAGGGCTGCAGTTCAAAATTTGTTACAAGAAAGGAATCCACAATGAAGCAGCTGATGCCCTGTCCAGATGTGACCATAGCTCTTCTTTGGAGGTGGTTGCTATTTCGGTTTGTAAGCCCACTTGGCTGGAAGAGGTTGTTAATGGGTATTTGAAGGATGCCAAGGCTACTTAGTTACTATCTGAATTAGCCATTCACTCTAAGGCTGACTCTCCATACCAACTTAAGGATGGTCTTATTCGATATAGAGGACGAATCTGGTTGGGACAGAATATTGAGTTGCAACAGAAAATTTTTAGTGCCTTGCATGACAGTAGCATCGGTGGGCATTCTGGATTTCCTGTGACTTATCGAAGGATCAAGGCCCTTTTTGCTTGGCCTGGTATGAAGAAACAGATCAAGCTCAAGGTGAAGGAGTGCTCTATTTGTCAGCAAGCGAAGCCGGATCGTTCTAAGTACCCTGGGTTATTGCAACCCTTGCCGGTTCCATTGGGAGCTTGGCAAACTGTCACGATGGATTTTATCGAAGGGCTTCCAACCTCCAGGCGATTCAACTGTATTATGATGGTGGTTGATAAGCTATCTAGGTATGCCCATTTTTTACCGCTAGCTCATCCATTATCTGCCGCAGACGTTGCTCAGTTGTACATGGAAGGAGTTTTTAGACTGCATGGTTTACCCCTGGCCATAGTTTCTGATAGAGATCGCATCTTTACTAGCCACTTTTGGGAGCAGCTGTTTAACAGTGTGGGCACTAAACTTCATTTGAGTACTGCATACCACCCTCAGACGGATCGACAGACTGAACGTGTGAATCAATGCTTGGAGACTTATTTGCGTTGTTTTACTCATTCCTGTCCAACTAAATGGTCAACCTGGCTATATTTGGGCTGAGTATTGGTACAATACTAGCTATCACTCCACACTGGATAAAACCCCTTCCGAAGTATTGTATGGGCATATTCCTAACCAATTGGGCATTACTGTTAACTCTTGTGAACTTCCAAATGTCCAGCAGTGGTTGAATGAACGAGGGTTAATGATACAACTCTTGCAGCAGCATTTGAACAGAGCACAACAGTTTATGAAGAGCCAAGCTGACAAGAAAAGAAGTTTTCGAGCTTTTGCAGTGGGACATTGGGTCTATTTGAAGTTACAGCCATATGTCCAAACTTCAGTAGCAGCCAGGGCTAATCACAAGCTGAGTTTCAAGTTCTTTGGTCCTTATGAAATTCAAGTGAAGATTGGTGCTGTAGCATACCGTTTAGTTCTTCCGGCGAGCAGCTCTATTCACCCTGTTTTTCATGTCTCGCAGCTCAAAGCAGCTCAAGGTTTTAAAGGGGATGCTTCTGTTCATCTTCCTGTTCAGTCTTCTACTAAACAAGTTCATGTGGCTATTCTAGATACTAGGGTGCGCAAGTCAGGTATGTCTGTTATTCCTCAGGTGCTTATACATTGGTCTGATGATGTGATCGCCAATGCAACTTGGGAAGACTTGGAAGATCTTCGTACTCGTTTCCCAAGAGCACTGGCTTGGGGGCAAGCCAGTTTTCAAGGGGGAACATTGTCAAGGCTGCGTTGGGTGCTGATGCTGACATTGCCAAGGAAGAGAAGATCGAAGGGAGAGGTAGTAGACTTAAAAGGGGGAATGTTCGTTTAAGTGGACCAGAATGGGCCTTGTAAGCGTGAGTGGTTATTCGGCCCAAGTGCCAGACTGTAAGCGTGTGTGGGGAGTGAGTGGGAGTGATAAAACTGAACACGCAACTCCTGTAAACCTTTTTATCGATTTAGAACTTGGCGGTGGCGATTGGCGGCGGCGGAATTCGTTGGAAATCCCCGTCGATATATCTTGTGTGTCTCCAGTTCTGAATCCTAGTTTAGGCAGCTATCATGAGGGCGAGAGGGTGGCACCGTTCCACGATGGCAGCAGCACTTCTGCACGAAGGTGACAACGACAACACATGGAAGAGGACTGGGGATTCACCACTGATGAGGACATTGAGGTGGCAGCTATGTTGGAAACTGGGCAACGATGATATTGTTTGTGATCTGCGAATATAACCAAAATGGTTTTCTCACACTAGATGATGATTAGGGAGGAAGAACGTGAAAGCGGCGCAGGTGCTTACCACGATAGAGAGGTGGCAGCAATGCCGGGTGGTTGACAACAAGTTGATGGCGATGGTGGATGGCTTGATGGAAGACGGCGCAGGAAGTGGGGAAGACGACAGAGGTGGATGGCATAACAGTGCTGCGCCATTCGCTGGTAATTGAGAGATCTCCCGACGATGGTAGCTGTGCTGGAAATGAGACGACCATGATGCCGGCTCGATCTTCCCGTGGAGCAGCTCGTGCTTGCGATGACAGCGGCAACATTGGTGCTCACTCGATCGGACTGCAACACAACCGCGTCTACTCGATGTCCCGAGGCAGCAACCTAGGCCGGATTATAGTGAGCAGCAATAGCAGCAAGACATGGTCCGGTGGACGACGATGGAGAGAGGCGGCAGTGCAAGTTCGCAGCGAACGGCCGGTGGAGGGATGCAGGCGTGTCGCCGGAGGTGAGGAAGATGCATGGGAGGTGGCCTTGGCCTTGGTGTTGACCGGCGGCAGCGACGGCACGGTGTGGCAGGAACGGTGGTCTACGAAGGGAAAAGGAGGGGGTGCTGGATCTACTTATAGAGGAGGACAGGGAGTTGAGCGGCCAGCCGGAAGATGTTTATTCATTTTTTTAGCTGAGACGATGGAAATTGAGGTGACTGACTGATGATGGTTACTCATTTTTTGGCATTGGTGGAGAAAATTGATGGAGGGGTTTCGCCGGGGATTTGGCTGGTGATGTGATGGCACGGCCAGGGCTAGCTGAAGCGCGCAGGCGGGCTGGTTCGAACAGCATGCGAGGAAATGAGATATGGGGCTTCGGCCTCCCGCTGATGGGACTTCGGCCTCCTGCTGGCCAGAGGAAGAAGATGACCGATTGAGAAGGAAGAAAGAAAAGATGAACAGCCGGGAGACAAGATCCAACTCATCAAAAGAGATTCAATTTTCGGCATTCAACAAGTGAAATTGATGATGGAGAGGAAAGGATTAGGGAATTTCTGTTAGCTTCAGCTATAATCATGTGCCGTATTATCGGTTACTGTAACGTGTCTAGTGTTGTCGTTTCTTCAGTTTCGTCATACTCTGTTTCGGCGTCTGTTTCTCTGTTTCTTTTTCCTGTAAGCCGAGTCTTCCGGGTCGTGCGTCGTGTGCGAGTCATCCGGATTTCAGCGTCGTGGTCGCATCGTCGTGGATGATGGCGTAGTGGTGTCAGTTTGAGTCTGTACATATTTGCTATATATATGAGCATCAGAAAACGTCACTGGTTGGTTCGTGACACCAAAAACACTGTTCGTGTTCATCGTCTTTCCAATTCAGAGAATTCGCGTGAGAGAGAGAGTGAGGATTCACAATCTTGGGCTTTACTATCATTTGGTATCAGAGCCATGTCCGCTCCCACCAGCGGTTCGTCTCGCACTCACCGGCGAACAGGCCGCCGGCTCTCGCCGTCTCCGCCGCGCGTGAGCGGGCGACAGCTCGTCGTGCAGCGGATTGTTAAGGAAGATGGCTCCGTCTACTATCCAATACTCACACGCTCAAATTACTCCGATTGGGCGGTGTTGATGCGAGTCAATCTCCAGGCTCAAGGTCTGTGGGATGCAGTCGACACCGGCGATGTCCCGTATCAGGAAGATTGCCAGGCGCTTTCAGCCATCTTGTGAGCGGTGCCGGCTGAGATGGTCCGGCCGCTTGCCGAGAAGGACAGCGCCAAAGACGCCTGGGATGCGCTCAAATCCATGCGAGTAGGCGCAGATCGTGTTAAGGAGTCCCGAGCACAGAAGCTGCGCCAAACTTTTGAGTCCATGCGATTCAAGAATGGCGAACACCTGGAGGATTTCAGCTCGTCTCCAGTCCTTGGAGATGATCTGTCTGAAGAGAAGGTTGTTTGAAAATTGCTTCGCGTCGTTCTCCGGAGGTATCGCCAAATGGCTCTATCGATTGAAACCTTGATTGATCTCACTGTTTGAACCCCTCATTTCCCATTATCCAAACACACCCTGTGAGGTGTGGGATCCACCGTCAATTAGCCAAGTTAATCCTCGTGATTATCTCCAGCACACACACGTTCTTTTTATCTGGAGCACAAAATTCTTTTTATCACACGCAGGTCGTTGGATTAACAGACGCGCTGGCTTATCCAGAGAATTAACGCTTGATTTCGCTGGCTTGCGCTGAAATCTCGGAAGGGATTAGGCGAGGACTCCGTCGCCTCTACTCTTATATAAGGCGCTGTCCCTCACGACGCAGCAGGTGGGAGAAAATCCCCGGCGCAGAGGCGGCTGGCAGAGGAGGAGACGTAGGCAGGCAACTCTGCTGTGTGCTCTGATCTGCTTATAGTTTCACAAACCCATATCCAACATATACACAATTTACACGTCGTCACCGAGAAGCACACATAGACGGCGGACCGCTGCGCGGCTCAGCAGCAATATGCCTTAGAGAGCCGCCGGCGCTGATGGCATCTCTACCGGCGAGTCGTCCGTCCTGAATAACAAGCAGATCGATCTTGTTTTTCGTCAAGAAAATATCATCAGTGGTGTGCAGACGAGTCCGATCCTCGCGGGGTTGGACCGTCTAATTTATCAAATATTGGAGTTGGATATTTATTTGTATAAACTTAGGATGAGTTTGAGCCTTATTGGCATCAGACCAACCATGATTTATACATATTTATATTCTCGTTCATGATAAAAAATCGGATGCGCATATTTATAAACTTGGGATGAGTTTGAGCCTTATTGGCATCGGACCAACCATAATTTATGCATATTGATGTTCTCGCTCATGATAAAATATCGGATGTGCATATTTACTTGTATAAACTTGGGATGAGTTTGAGTCTAATCGGCATCGGACCAACCATGATTTATACATATTTATATTCTCGTTCATGATAAAAAATCGGATGCGCATATTTATAAACTTGGGATGAGTTTGAGCCTTATTGGCATCGGACCAACCATAATTTATGCATATTGATGTTCTCGCTCATGATAAAATATCGGATGTGCATATTTACTTGTATAAACTTGGGATGAGTTTGAGTCTAATCGGCATCGGACCAACCATGATTTATACATATTTATATTCTCGTTCATGATAAAAAATCGGATGCGCATATTTATAAACTTGGGATGAGTTTGAGCCTTATTGGCATCGGACCAACCATAATTTATGCATATTGATGTTCTCGCTCATGATAAAATATCGGATGTGCATATTTACTTGTATAAACTTGGGATGAGTTTGAGTCTAATCGGCATCGGACCAACCATGATTTATACATATTTATATTCATACCGGAACAATTATAGATTTGCCTTGTGCATGTCATGTGCGGGAGCAATTCCTTCTCTCTCTAAATTCTACCAGATGGATGGGAGCAACTCTCAAAATTCTTGAAGACAACAAAAACAATGCTCGCCAGGAGGGCAAGGCATGCAGATTTACAACACACGTCGACATCATGGCCGAGTGTCGACGAGATGAAATGGCCAATTTATCAATATTTGTGCTACGTCCGAGACCGACGAGTCCGGATAACATATTGGCTAAAGCTGACAAGGCTGCAGTCATTAACTCATTCCATTTGTCTATGACCGACGAGGCTAGATGAAACCATGGCCGAGTGTCGACAAGGCCAGGTCACTATACTATTAACACGTCTAAAATGGACGGGAACCGGATATACCGTTGCTGGGCACCGACGAGGCAAAAGCAATCACAAAATCCATGTTTGATGAAGGCCGGGGCACATGAGTGGGCACCGATGAGGCAAAGGTCACCCGCTTCACCAAATTCCCTCCGTATACTGACATGATGATAGTGTATTGTGACTGGGTTTTGGCAAAACAAAGCCATCAGTTCCACATTCACTATATTCACCGTTAAATCTGCACCAACCTCAACCTTCGGCGAGCAACCAAATTTTGATGTTGACGATCACAAAGCGCAGCTTAATCGGAGGTGTTCCATAGGCTCGCTCCTATGGATGTAACTAACCGGCCGCCTCATTGCTAGCGCCGGGAATCAGCGGACTGCACGGAATCTCCTGTCAAGATACCTCTCCATTAAGCATTCCTCACGAAGGCAAAAGGCGAACTCCTACAGGAGCCCTCATGTATTTGTAAACATTCATGTTAATGAATCATGATTAATAAAAAGACAATACAGGGTTTCCCTATTTTCTGTGTGTTCGTTGTTTTGTTTTCATCAAACACTGACCTTGCTTTCTATTGAGGATCTGACTGGCCGGCTTCTCACCGTCGACGATCACCCCGACTCTAACGGCGAGGACGCGGGTCAGGCGCTCTTCAGCGAAAAGGAGGCCTCTTCTCACTCAAACAAGGAAGCTGGGCATAACTCAGCCGGGGGGAGCACTTCCAGCTCGCGGCAACCACACCGCAGCGGGCGCGAGCGCGACGGCAACGGCTCCGACGGCAAGTCAGGTTCGTCCCAAGCGGCAAACCGCAATGTGTCCAAGGACAAATGCCGGTACTGTGGCAAACTTGGTCACTGGGCCAAGGACTGTCGCAAGGCGAAGCGAGACCGCGAGAAACTGGCTCAGGCAAACCTTCTCATCGCCGAGCCTGCTCAAGCCGCGGACGAAGGGGAGCCGACACTGCTGATGGCGCAAGTGTGCGAGCTTGCCCCTGCTACCGATCCTGTCATTACTGACGGGGAGGTGACACTGAAGGAGGAACGTGCTCACGTTTCTCTTCAGGATGAAGGAGAGCCCGTTGATCTAGACTGGATCCTTGACACGGGCGCTTCAAATCACATGACGGGCTCCCGTGATGTGTTCTCCGAGCTTCACACCACCGTGCGCGGCACTGTCAAGTTTGGTGATGCGTCGAGAGTCCGGATTGAAGGACGAGGCATGGTGCTGTTCGCTTGCAAGAATGGTGACCACTGCGTGCTCACCGGCGTCTACTACATCCCCAAGCTTCGGAGCAACATGGTCAGCCTTGGCCAGCTTGATGAGGCGCATTGCAAGACGGTGATCGAGGATGGTGTTCTCACTCTGCATGATCCACAGCGACAGCTGCTGTGTAGGGTGCACCAAGGAGTTGGGCGCCTCTACGTTCTCCACGTCGAGCTGGCGCAACCGGTTTCCCTTCTCGCAAAGGGGAAGGATCAAGCCTGGGTCTGGCACGCCAGATACGATGTCATGCCCAGAAATTTCCGAATAGAATTCCAAGCAGAATGTGCATTAAAATCCCCGTCCAGGATCGGCCGGGGTACACAAACGACAAAGTTGACATATAGATCCACGTCTTACAAACATTATAAAAGTCTTACATAAATGCAGCAGAAAAACAAAAGATAACTGGAGCTAAGCCTTGACTTGAACTGCAGCGGGAACACCACTCCACAGGCATCCTCGACGGCACGGACGAAGCCTACTCCTCGGAGAAACCACCATCTGACACATACTCAAACTCTGGGGTTTGGGGAAAATAGAGCAAGACTGAGTACTACCCACTGTACTCAGCAAGTCATACCGGAATAGGGGTATGATGCAGGGAATTATCAAGGGATAGCTATAATGGTTCATTTGCATAAAACGGGCATTTATAAACAGAAGTTGAAAGAAGTAAAACCGTTGTAATAATTAATCGTTATTAACCATCCACTGTCCAACGCTACACCACGTTGCAACAGG
>CM020186.1:1839917-1858427 GCA_009805545.1 Oryza longistaminata
CCCGCCGCTGCGAGAGTAGATCCATGTTCTTACATTCACGTGGGACGCCCGAGCGGCTTGGATCTCGCCGCTGCCGAATTGCGTTGCATGTGTCGACGCGGTTAGCCAAGTGCGTAGGATTTTTTTTTTTTTATGTTGGTAGATCTTTTGCTCGATCCCCGAAATGGAAAGGGTTTGACTCGTTTCGGTTGTGGTAAATGGTTTTTCAGTGTTTTTTTTTTTTTGCTTTACTAGACTTATCATGCTTGATTGATTGATTGATTGATTGCTGGTGCTGTTCGTGTGAAATGAGCTCGTCAAGTCGAGTTGGGTTAGCTCCGCCAATTCTCTAGTTCATCTACTAGTGTTTGGATAAAGAGGTTATCCTTGTTTAATTGTTAGTTTTGGTGATGCCATCTTGAAACCTGCTGTGTGTTTAGATCGTCCAATGCAATCGTGGAAAATTGCCCAAACTCCACAGTAGGGTCTTTTTGGATTGTTTCCCTTGACCATCAATAGTTATTGTGTGGAGAGAAGGGCAATAGGACTTGTGATCCATGCGCGAATTTATTTAGACACATGGATGTCTTTGCCCAACTAAAATAACTTCTTGTGACTAGAGAGTGAGATGACTATTTTCAAATATTTGGAGGAAATCGTGTCCATCCGGTTTTAATTTTGAGTTGGGCACTAGCGGTTATAATGCTAAAAATAGGTACTCAATGCATATGTCTGCTCAGCTGCTTAATATTATTGAATCTGGGAATGATTATTGTAAAGCTAAAAATATTTACTTATCTACTTGATACATCCATTTGATTATAGAGCTTCTGTTGCCATTTTTATTACAGCTCCTTATATCATCACAGTTTTTATGCTTAAAAACCCATGTCCTGCACATCAATCATTTCCCATACTACTGGAGAAAACGTTGCAAACATGTTTGCTGAGTATGGTTGCCTAATTTTAGAAATGATTCTTGCCGATGGTTGGAATCGCTCGTATCCATCCATTCCACCTTTTTGTGCAGTTGTATTGAATAACAGAAGCTCTTGTTTGCTGTGAGCTGGTAGCTTGTTTTACCCTTTTTTAGTTTTAGATAGAGAACCTGCCTAAACTTACAGTCCATGATCCTACATGATTTTTCTCAAGTTATCCCCATTACTTTATTTTCAGTTCTCATATACATAGAGTTATGCGTTTAAGTGCTTCCACTTCTATAAAGCATGGCAATCAGTTAATAATATATTCTTCATTATTACCCATCTCTAGTTACTTGTTACTACAATTTGTTCCACATTAATAACAAATAGATTAGGACTATTGCATATTCTCACCATAGCTATCTCAGTGCAGCATGTATTCAGTCAACTAAAACTCAAATATCTCTACTTCTATAAAAGCGTAGTCGTTGCCCTCGTACAATCCTTACCCCCCACCCCCCAAAGGAAAAAACTGGCCCTCTACAGACAATCATTGGTCCATCTCTCCTGTTGCAACACACAGGCATGTCCCTACTCCCTAGTAACTGCAAAATTCACACAAACCTGAACAAGGAAAATAACCAAGGTATGACTGATGAAACTCAAAATGATGAAAGATCATTCCATTAAAGCAGAAAAGGTGGAGAATAGTGTATCTGAAGTTTTGACAGTGTTTCTCAAAGGGTGCATATGCTTCTCGGTGCCTTGAAAGCACTATCTTCTGCTACTGCAGTGAAGAACTGAAAATAGCCACGATGGCACATGGCAGTTCTCTTTGGAGGGTAGTGGGTTTTATGTTGGACATTGGAATTGAAATTTTCATTGGACTCAAAGTAGTGATTGTCTAGAAGCATGGTTTTGTTGCGTTTATTTTGATGGTATCTGTTGTTAGGGCTATAGTGCTGTAATATTGGACTTGCAACAGTAATTTGATTACAGGCAGCAGCAGAAAATACATTTTGCTTGATCAAGACATGAGCAATGTTCAGCTAAAGCTAAATTTTGTTTTGCTGTTCCTCATCAGTCAGTAATTTTTTAGGGTATATTCCTATTGTTCTCTTGCATACTTTGGTATATTCAGCTGAATAATATTGGATTGCATACCATGACCTGAAGTTGCAAATGTAGTAGGGAGCTAGGGATAGCTGATGATTTGCCACTCCCCAATAGTTGTATCTGATGATTTTACCATGAACCAGATGTCAGTGAGACATAGGACGGGAAATCCTCATTGCCACCGTTGGTGAATGGCAATTTTGAAATCACCCATAGTATTATATTATGTACTCCCTCAGTCCCAGTTTAGAGGGCGTTTATTTTTTTGACGGGTGTCCCATAACACAGATGTCTTCAATTTTGGCCAATCAACCCAACTAATTGTTGCATGCATGCATAAATCGCTTCATCTGCATGTGCGGCTGCACGGGGAACGGGGGGCTCGGCGCGAGCATGGCAGCGCGGGTCACAGCGGCCCCGTCACGGCCTCGATGACGCAGCCGGCGTCGCCTTCTCCTTTTTTTTATTTTTTCTTTTTCTTCGATTTCTTCTTTCTAATGGCGCATGTGATGTCAGGCGGTGTGGCCGCCGGCGCCTGGCTCTATGGGCAAGACGCGGCGTGGCCGACCGGCGGTGCAAGCAGCAACGGCAGTGGCCGACATCGCCTCCCCGGTTTCCGCTGCCTTTTTTTTTCGTTGGTTCCTCCTCTTTCCTTTCCTCTTCTTCTTTCCTTCTACCTTCCCGATAATGGAGTGGAGGTGGTGTAGCCGTGCAACGACGCTGTATAGCGGAGGAGGACGGAGACAGCGCAACTGTGCAAGGTTGACGCGGCCGTGCGATGCAGCAGCCAGAGCAACACTTCGGTTAGGCCTGCGGCAGCGCGGCCCTGTGGCTGTAAGGCACAACGAGGGGCGACCGTGTGATGGCGGGTCGGCGCGGTAAGCAGCCACGGTTACTCGTCGTTGGTGCTTCTTTCCTTTGTTTTCTCCCGTGGCATGGTGCAAAGTCCGTGGCCGATGCGGCATGGCGAAATGTGCATTGGCGGCCAACCGTTCTGGAAAATCCCCAATCGGCATTCGCCATTGACTCCAAGTCGGCATTGGCAGATTTTTCTAGGAACAATAAAAAGGGAACAAGAATGAAGAGAGGAATCCATTTTCGTGATTAGATCGACAAGGTGCAAAATGGATTTGCGAGTTATTACCCTTCTTCTGTCTTGGTCTTCGGTAGAACGTCGTGCTGATAACGTATTATACAACCCCTATGCTACATGCCTAATCAAGAGGGGTTATATAATGTCTACGAAAAGTGGAGACATAAGATGTTGGGTAGGACTGCATTCTTATTCATTTATTCTCACTAGTGAGTACAATAGCTCCTCCTCTCATCTATTTATAGGCATAGTCATGAGTGGTTTCCTTATTTAGTTACAAACCCATTTGTCGGGTAACTGGGCCAGGTCTTCTTGGCTTCCGGTTTCCTAACAAAGGGTTGCATGGTAAAACTAATGCTAATAGGTGCCAAGGTAGCATGCTAGTGTGGGCAATTGCATTCAATTTCTTAGCATGGAGTGATGCAGTAATAACTATTTTTATTGACATTAAGGCCAAATCACTTTGCTATATCTTAAACTACACACATACGGAATATGTCCATTAATATAATTCATATGGATAAAAACTAACCATCAACACCCATGACAGTGTCCTTGTCATATCTGGAGTTTCCGCAAGCACATGTAGATATTTGGAGTTTTAGCTACGCTTTAGGTCCCCTTTGAAACATGGGATAAAAAACGCATGAATGGAAGTAACATGTTTTTTCAATCCTATAGAATTTAAAAACACATAAAACATAAGGAGAAGTTTGTTTGTTGCAGCACAGTAAAGATTGAACCAAAGGAATGTTTCCAATAGGCTTTATCTCTTACTTATTTTTTTTTATGAAATTGACGATAGAATACAATCTTATAGAAAATTTCCTATCTTCTTTCCATAAATAAGAGAAATCCTTTGCCAATCCTCATAATTATTAAGCTTGCCTAACTGTCGAAATTAATTACTCATCTTCATTCCAACTTTTTTTTTCAGTGAGGAAGAACCTAAATCTTTACATTGCGCATATTTCAGGACTTAGATTGAACTACCTGAATTGTTGGAATTGGGCGGAATGCTATATCTTGCTGTCTCATTTATGGTCATATGCACCCAGTTATATATTGTGATAATTTTCTTAGACGACATGTTCAGGCTACACTTGAATCATCTTGTTTTTTTATTACTAGCATATTGTCCGTGCGTTGCAATGGAATTTTAATTAAAGAAAATTTATCATTAACCCATTATTACCATTATTTTCTGCATATATTATCTCTTAGTTTCTGCATATATTTTTTTAGTGACATGTGGATCCTTTGGTCCCACACTATCCTTTTCTCTTCCAAAAAAGATGGGAGTTGGTGATGGGGTGGTGGTATATTCACCACTCACTACCACCACTACTCCCTTTTAAAAGAGTAAGTATAGATTATATCCTATGCATTGTCCACACCATAGCAAGATAATAGAATGCCCTCTCTTTCCTTGAAGAATACTCCAAACTTTTAAGTTCTTCAGATGCTTCTTTCTTTTTAATATTACCTTTTGATCTTTGTCGCATTTTATTTTTTGATAATATGATGGACTGAAAATGTTGGTCAGAGTCCTGACTTTTAAGAACTTCATTGCCCCTAACATTCTTCAATTAAAGGTTGATAAGGAAGGGCCAGTTGTACTTAGTCCAGAGTATGTGATGTGCGGCAAAACTTCGCATGTGGAACCTCGCTTAACTTTCTCAGCAGACGGATTCAAGATCGAATACTGGGATTCTTGTGAAAATGATGAGATGGCAGCTCAATATTGGAAAATTTCTGATATTACCTGCATTGATTGTAAATGGGCGCAGAGTGTAAGCAGTTTGTTTATTTAGTTATTATTGCCTCCTGCTATTTTATATAGCTTAATACTGGTTTATTTCTAATCAGGTTGGATCTGTCTTAATAACTCTCCATGTTGGATCCGGCACAGAAACTGGAAATTCTGGTATGCAATTTTTTTATTGTGCTTGTGGTCAAGATATTATATTTCAGATTTGATATTCTTTTCCTTATGCTCCGAAGCTAATGAAATTTACTGGTTCATATGTGACTGCGATGCATGTTAGGCATGAAATAGCACTGACTGTTGGTTTATTGGTTGCCGATTTAGACCTCTGATTTTGTTTTTCAGTTTTTTCTGAAAATACAAGCATTACCAAAGTACTTAAATATTTTGTTTGTTTGGTTGATTTTGCTTTAATGCAGTTTTAATGACTTACAAGACGGCAAGACTAGATTTGGGATAGATAACATCTTCAAATTCTTCAGTGCTGATGCAGTGAAAACAAATAGTGAGCCTCGGAGTTTACAGACTTTAGGACTAATAATACCAGAGGCATAAAATGTGCTTTTCCTCAAATGAGAAAAAATGCAGACACCTCTGTTCTACAGGAAATAGAACCACAGATAGTAAAATCAATTTCAGGTACTACAAAAAAATGTTTGAAATCAGGAACTCATGATAGTAAAATGAATGAAGTGTGCTGGGAATTTATCAACAAAAACGCTTTCATATGAGCACTGAAGATGAACCTGTAGCATTGATATTAAGATTGTTCATCTGTAAACAACAGAAAACAGACCGAGAATAAACAACATGTGTAAAATACTCACTCAGAAAAGTATTGCTTAGGGAAAAACAAACTGGGTTCAATGTTCCAATTCTCTGATGCAAAATCACCCCTGAAAATACATGAAGTTACATAAGCTTTTTGTTATAGCAATGATAAAAATAACACAACTGAAAATCGGAATTACTTTAACAACACAGAGCAAACTTCACAATAAGAATGTAATGGATATAGGTACACCACAATTATTCAACTGCAACGGCCAGCATAAAGTGAATTAGATGTAAATGTTCCCTCAAAATGCAAAATAATATTATCTGTCATAAAATATGCTCATATTTAAGACTTGATATCCATACCCCAACCCAGAACTAATGAAATAATATATACCAAAATACATATTGCATAGCATCTCAGAGTTTGTGGCATACCTATTCTGAAAAGTCGTTTATAACAGAACTCTTACCACAAAATTATAAACAACTTAAATTATTATTTCATCAATTCTAATCCCTCCATCCCAAAATAATTCAACCTAGGATAGGTCACATCCTATCCTAGGTTGAATTATTTTGGGATGGAGGGATTAGAATTGATGAAATAATAATTTAAGTTGTTTATAATTTTGTGGTAAGAGTTCTGTTATAAACGACTTTTCAGAATAGGTATGCCACAAACTCTGAGATGCTATGCAATATGTATTTTGGTATATATTATTTCATTAGTTCTGGGTTGGGGTATGGATATCAAGTCTTAAATATGAGCATATTTTATGACAGATAATATTATTTTGCATTTTGAGGGAACATTTACATCTAATTCACTTTATGCTGGCCGTTGCAGTTGAATAATTGTGGTGTACCTATATCCATTACATTCTTATTGTGAAGTTTGCTCTGTGTTGTTAAAGTAATTCCGATTTTCAGTTGTGTTATTTTTATCATTGCTATAACAAAAAGCTTATGTAACTTCATGTATTTTCAGGGGTGATTTTGCATCAGAGAATTGGAACATTGAACCCAGTTTGTTTTTCCCTAAGCAATACTTTTCTGAGTGAGTATTTTACACATGTTGTTTATTCTCGGTCTGTTTTCTGTTGTTTACAGATGAACAATCTTAATATCAATGCTACAGGTTCATCTTCAGTGCTCATATGAAAGCGTTTTTGTTGATAAATTCCCATCACACTTCATTCATTTTACTATCATGAGTTCCTGATTTCAAACATTTTTTTGTAGTACCTGAAATTGATTTTACTATCTGTGGTTCTATTTCCTGTAGAACAGAGGTGTCTGCATTTTTTCTCATTTGAGGAAAAGCACATTTTATGCCTCTGGTATTATTAGTCCTAAAGTCTGTAAACTCCGAGGCTCACTATTTGTTTTCACTGCATCAGCACTGAAGAATTTGAAGATGTTATCTATCCCAAAGGAGATCATGATGCTGTTTCCATTAGCAAAAGAGATGTTGAGCTGCTGCTACCTGAAACATTTGTCAACGATACAATAATTGACTTTTATGTCAAGTAGGTTGATTTTTTTTATGCTATCTGATATATTAGTTCGATTTGAAATTCTATCAATAGGAATGCAACCACAGTTCTTGATCTTTGATTTTTAGATTTGCTGCAGAATTGTTCTCTTGTCATAAATTACAATTAATATCTAAATCCTCACTTGCAGGCACTTGAGCACAAGAATTGAACCCGCTGAGAAGCACAGG
Source organism: Oryza longistaminata (assembly GCA_009805545.1). NCBI lineage: Eukaryota > Viridiplantae > Streptophyta > Magnoliopsida > Poales > Poaceae > Oryza > Oryza longistaminata. The sequence goes on from CM020186.1 coordinate 1,847,303, forward strand.
TATCACTTCTTTAATAGCTTCTTTTTTCGCAAGCTGGCTGATCTTGACAAAGATCAAGGGAGAGCTCCAGAAGGTAGAGCAGCTTTCCTACGTGTACGCAAGTGGACTCGTAAAATAAACATATTTGCGAAGGAGTTTCTGTTTATTCCAGTAAACTTCAAGTAAGACACAAGACGATGAAAGTTCTGTTGATGCAGTGATAACCTTAGTGCACTACTAATAATGTTTCTGCATTGCAGCTTGCATTGGAGCTTAATTGTCATTTGTTATCCTGGAGAAGTGGAGACATTTAAAGGCATGAACTTGAATTGAAACTGAAATAGTACTTTTGACACCTTTGAGTAAGTTATTTTAATTTCCTATTTCTTTGCTTCAGATGGTGACACAAATATCTCTGCAAAGATTCCGTGTATACTACACATGGATTCTCTCAAGGGAAGTCATAGTGGACTGAAGGATATCATCCAAAGGTATGCTCAATTCACGTAGTGGTTTAATTTTCTCTTGAGGGTTGGGGCAGAGTAAATATGCTGGTATTTTCCTTGCATCAATGTTTGAAAAAATCACACTGTTCCGAGAATCAGCTAGATTTGTTTCTTTCTTGTAGTTTCATACTAGAAAGCTGTCCCTTTTGTTAGTAGTTCTGTATGAAGTTGTGGCAGGCTACTGACATATACTCAGAACTTTTTTGCTGAATACTGTGGCTGGAAACTTGGAATTGACCCTGTTCACACAAATATTAGCGATTGTTATTACACATTCTTTATTTTCACAACTGGTTTGCTGAATTACTAGACAATCAGCACAGCTGGAAATCCCTGGAACCACCTAAGGGCTTAGGTGAAGTTCTGCACCAGTGCTGAATGGCACTGGTATGTTGCCATTAGGTTTTGAGGAGTATTGGCTAATTATCTCTTACTACTTAAAAGTGGAGTCGTTCATCCACCCCTTTCCTCATGTTCCGTGCTTTGCGAACCACCACCTCCGAGAAAACCAGAAAAACCAAACGGGTGGTTAAAAAAGCCAGCTAGATGGATCCACACCCCAAGCACAACCCAGGCCTGTGGGCCCATGCAGCCTATTTCCATCTATGGCTCTGTTGCAAATGCACGGGCATATTACATAGTATAGTGAAAATAAGTAATTTTATTATTTGGCACATCTTTTGGCACACATTTGACCGATGTGGGGGCCCTACACAACTCAACAAAGATCCTCCCCTTTAGTGCAGCCACCAACTACACATATTGTGTGTCTCAACTTTTCCTCGATCCATGCTGCAACTAGCTACCACCAGTTACCCTAGATGAGCTTTTTACTCTTAATCTAGGCCGTGGCCAACTCCCCATGCCACCTGTGATTTTGTTTGATTCATCTCTCTTTTTAGCTCCATTGATGCTTAAATTCAAGTTCTTCATAGCACTCTCGAGTTCTAGAAAGCATTATCTGCATCAAGCTTGGACTCAGCATGTTTAACCTTAATGTGGGAGGGATATTGTTCAGTCATTCATCATTAACGAAAGCTTGAGGAATGAGGAGCAACACATACATACTTTAATTATCATTTAAATATGTATACCCTTGCGATGCACCAAAATAGTTGAAGAGAAAAAAGAAAGAGAAGACCAAGGTAAATGAGTTGCTTGTGGCCTTGGGCCTGTTCTAGCCAAACAATACTCCCTTCATCCCATAATATAGCAACCTAGGACCGGATGCTGTCTAGATTCGTTGTACTATGAAATGTCTCATCCGATCCTAGGTTGCTATATTATTGGACGGAGGGAGTAGTAGATACTCCCTCTATTCTATAATGTAAGGCATGATCAAACTTGGCACGGTCTTCAAAACTAATCTTTGACTTATAATTTCTCATATACTATAAAGTTGGTAGCAACAAAATTATAACCATATATGAAAGTATATTGAAATACCAATCCAATGACAATATTTTCAGCAAATGAAATTCAATTTATATTATACTAATCATTAGTCAAATGTTTTTAAAGTTGAATCTTGAAATGCATGCGCGCCTTACATTATGGAATGGAGGGAGTAGCAAGCAAGCGACTAGCAACGTTTAGTACCACCTTCCTAGTATGAGTGGAGCTTGCCTAGTTTATAACGATGGGAACCCGAGCTCGATTAACACTGGTTTGAACCTTTTGCATGAAGCGAGGACAAAATAGCAACAGTGCACAGAGTAGTGTGGTTAAACAAATTGAGTTCGCCCTAGAATCGTTTTCGGGCCCTGGGTGTTACAAACTTACAATCGGTATCCTTGCAACATAGGGATCTACTATAGACACTCCATGTTGGTCATATATAACTTGAAATGATAATGGTCGATGGTTTGTATTGAAGACTATGTCCGTGCCCATGTTATAAATGATGCATATTTTGGATTAGAGGTAGTAACTGAAAATGTTCAGTCTTCCTGTATTAGTCATGTTAGGTGATTCAGAATCACTCCTTTGTGGTCAATATCTGGTGCAAAGAATCATTTATGATGTTCGATTCTTTATTGTGCAGTTATTTATGGGAAGAATGGAAGGAAAGGCATCCTGAATCAGCATCAGATTGTTCGGACAAGTTCTTAAACTTGAGGTTTATCTCCCTCGAGGTTTGTCCATGCTGTCTTATATTTTATGGTACCAGCTTCATATGCATTGAATTAGTCTGAAACATAATACAGAAAACTTCACTGGGCCACTATTAAACTGGGAAAAAAAATTCAGAACTAGGGTCCTTCTGAATTGGTTCAGCTCCATGCATTTGAGCCGGTGAAACAAGTGAACCATATGGTTACAGGTTATTGTTGGAACTGTGGCGAACCAGAACCAAACAAAGGCCCAAACTACTCATCTTAGGGGCCACATCATATATCATGTAAAAATTCGAAAGCTATGTATAGGTGGGCAAGGTGAGGGATTGAATTCAGATTGCCATGGCGAAGATTGGCTGCATGAGCCATCTGGGCAACTTTCTTATTGCAAACTAGAATGCATCTCCTATATATTAAGTGCCTGTTTGGCACGGCTCCAGCACCTCTCCTGGAGCTGGAGCTCAACCAAACAGTTTTAGCTTCACCTAAAATGGGAGCGGAGCTGGGTGAAGCGCTCTCACAAAATGAACTAGAGAGGTGCAGCTGGGTTTAGGCTGCTCCACAACTCCACTCCAGACCCAACTCCTGGAGCTAAATTTAGGAGTTGAAGTTCTACCAAACAGGCCCTAAGTTATTAACACAATCTTTCATGAACCACAGTTGAACTGCATGGTCCATTGGTCATACCACTGAACCAGTGAACTGAGGGCACCACTGGCTAAATGACAGGTCCACCCTTTTCCACTATGTTCTGAAGGACCTTAATGGTTGGTGTCTTTCTGTCCTAAGTTCCGAAAACCATTTTATGTTTGGTGGAATGCAATGGTTGAAGGGGTCAGGAACTGAAGGAAAGCCTATTCTTTCGGTGATACATAATCAGTGTACGAAAACCTGGTGGTAACTGGCCCATGACTAGTACAGGAACAAACCTGCCTGAATACTCCAAATTTTGTTAACTTCTTCCAGCTGCATTTTCTGGCTAGTAACTGGAGTCAGAGTAACTGGTAGCCCGGTTACAATATTTTGAATCTAAATATTTGATTTGAAATTGTCCTGTAAATTCTTGTAGATCAATGATGTTAGAATTGTGTTGCCATTTGCCATGTGGATTATTAAGAGGATTGATATTAGTATCCCCTTTGTATATTTGTGCAAAAGGTTCAGCCAAAGTCTTAACTGCATAAAAAGTTCAAGATGTAAAATAATTAAAAACATCCTGTATGTTTACTGAATTTGCTTGTCAATATTCTGTAATGTTGACCATATTTGGTACGCACTTGGTGTGCCACCCAAATTTTGCTGAGAGTTCACATTTTCATCCTAGTTGGCGACCCTTTGCTGATTGGGCAACCCAACTGATGGGTCAAACTTGGCACAAACAAAATATAAATTGATCTAATAGGTTTTAGGCCCTTAGCTTCACTGAAATTAGCACTTATTCAACAATTTCTATGATTTACCTGGCTATTAGGTCTTTCTTGGAAGGCAGATGGATTCAATAGGCCCTAAAACATTGAACAATTTATGCACATCCGCTTGACAGGCTGACAATATGAGCAAAAGTATCATCTGAGAAAAATGAAATATAATTGTTTTAAGCTTCTAGCATACTTGAGTGATTTTTTTGGATTGTAATATAGTTGTGTTCCTTTCGTGGTCCAGCTCCCTCAGCAGGATAATTCATTTGATTGTGGCTTGTTCTTACTCCATTACGTGGAACTCTTTTTGATGGATACTCCGAGAAGCTTCAATCCTTTGAAGATTGACTCGTTCGCTAACTATGTGAGCTCTCTAATCTTACTTCATTTTCATAGTTGTTTAATGAAATTATGTTTGTTTGTTATTTTCGTTGGTAATATGTCTTGTTTAACCTTGAGCCATAACACTGTTACCTTGAGTGATCAGTTGTTTTTCCTATGATCCTAGTTATTATTTCAATGAATGTGAAGAGTTTTTTGCTATCGTGAACATTTTGCACTGAGTTTGAAACTTCAATAGTTTGTCCTCTAATGAAAAATAAACTAATGTAAATGATTTTATTCCAGTTAACCTGCATCTCTGCTTGACGAAGTGAAATAGCTATGATTTGAATTTGGTGCGAATTAATCATTACTACCTTGACTGCTAAAGTTTGCATTTTAGCAAGTTTCAACTTGTACTTTTGAATCAGTTAGTGCAAATGAATTCCTACTATAATAGCTTATGTGAGAATTCTACATTGTACAGATATATTGCTTCTTACCAAAATTTAGGCTTTATATGACATTGGGCTAAGTTGTATTTACCAGTAGTCAATTATCAAAAATAGAAATAGCGGTTTATACGCACCAGTTGAAAGTTACAAATGGGGAATTGTGTCGGTTCAATTTAAAGCGGTATTTTTAATATTCTGAAATTGTGCCATTTTGGGGTGTTCAATTCCTAATTAAATCATCTGGATGGACATGGGTTTTGTTATTTTTATATCTCAGGATTTGAGCCAAACTTTAAAAAATCATCCTTTTGTAGTGCACCCCATTCCATCTTTACATCCTCTTCAGTTGGAGCACCAAGTTCTGTGTTTTGTTATTTTTATATCTCATAGCATTTTAGAGTCCAACTTTGGTTTTGGTCTGCATTTCAACTCAACCCTCTACACTTTTTTTTTTTTGCTTTGGTAACCTACAATACAGTATTATGGAAAAGCTAATAATAATTCTTTTTTTACCATATGGTCTATCATTAGTTTTGATTTGATGATATGGTCCTCTTATGTTTTCACTCTTGTTGTACTTTTCAGCTTAGTGATGATTGGTTTCCACCTGCTGAAGCTTCTCTCAAGCGTTCATTGATTCGAAAATTAATCCATAAGCTGTTGAAAGAGCCTTCTCAAGATTTTCCCAAACTAGTCTGCTGTATTGAGCAGCTGGATAAAACACATGGGAGTGAGAATGCTGAGCTAGAACAAATGAGTGAGAATGCTGAGCGAGAACAAGCTAAAGAGCTCCCTGCTCAGATGTGCACTGATGGTGAACCTGATTCAGTTGGCACCATTCTTGAAACACAACAACCATCCATATCAACATGTTTCAATGATTCTGATGAAAACGGCCCACCTGTTTCTGTACACAACCTACATAAGTTGGAGGTATATTTTTATCTATTGGCTTCTCGTTTTAATAGACTGGCAGTGATTACTTTTGTCAAGCTTGTTTAGTAATACAGTGCTGTCAAATTTGTTGTTCTTGTATTTTATTATTGTTAGGTATGCTCTGCAAACAAGGATGCCATCGTCTGCTTGTCAAATCATGATGAGAAAAATGAGTCACCTCCTGCAGATTCTTACAATCATCTTGATTTGAGATCATGCGACTCAGAAGAGGCTGAGACAGCCAAGGGATCAGCTGGTGTTGTGAAAGATCCGAATAGTCATAAGGAGCCTTTGCTGGATTCTCTGGATAATAACCAGGATATTTCCATCCAAGCTGAAGCTGAGATGCATGACAGTATGGACTCCAAGTTATGTTCGATCTCCAATAATGCTGACTTAATGGCTAGCGAGGAACGTTCATTAGACAAGAACACCAATGAAAATGAGGAGCACAATCGAACCTCAGAAGATATTGTAGAATCTGTCATGATGCTTGGCGGCAGCAAAAGTGACACTGAACTTGATCCAGAACCAGAAAGGACTGCAGGTGAAGCTGAGGTTGGGAATTGTGATCATTCTAAGGACATAGATTATATAGCATTAGGTGATATCAACAAAGATGCTGCTAAGCAATCTTTAAATAGGAATACCGTTGAAGCTGAGGACATTAAATGTGAAGGTACTCTTGTGGATCATACAGTGGTAGAAGATGCAACTCCATATAATGTGAATGAAACTAGTGCAAGTGCCGACAAGATCAATGATAATGAGCGTAATGTTTCATCTGAGTTGAAAGAAGGAAATAACGGCAATGGTATAACCACTTCAATTTCCTGTGAAATGGAAGATAGAAACATTGACAATGTAATGGTAGGTGATAGCAGAAATGGAACAGATGAAACTCGTGCAGATGGACAAGAAGCTCACGATAACTCTGCAACAGCTGAGACAGTTCCTTGCGAAGACAATGCAACAACCAGCATAACTGATGCTGAGATGCCACACGAAGATGGCACATGTAGCGTGAAGGGTGAAGCAATTTCGGATAACACAGCATCTGATGCCAAAAGACCTCTGCCTGATAGCACCTACATAGAAGATATATCTGACGACAAGTGCTTGCAGAAAGATGATGGCGGGGGTGATGAAGCAAAAACAGAGCGGCACTACAAGCGACGGAAGTTTCTGGTCTCTGAAGCAACATCTTGAGATTAGATTGGACCTGTGTAGGTGCTAGTTTTCGCTTGTGTTATATGTATTCATTTTTATTGCCTTTACGCAATATCCTTTTCTTCTATAGGTGAGTCCATGAAATTTGTAAGTTATGAATAGACATAGACCTCAAAGAGCTATATGAAACTCTGATGCCTAGCTGCCTGCCTGACCAACTTTTGTTGAAGGTCTTAACTTAGATGTGGAACTGAAAATTGTTGTATATGGGAGAACTTTGTCATGTGCTGCTAAGATTTCCGATACCGGTAATCATCATAATTTATAGGGGCTGGCGTGTTAGTGAGCTAGGCTCGAAGTTTCAAATCTATGTTTCTTTTGAGATTTTAAGCATGCAGGCTAATGTTCATTTTTAGCAGAGCTTCAGCTGTTTGGATCGGTTGGACATTGATGACATGAATAGCCGGTAGCTAATGTCAGTTTGTCTCGTCCATATATTGCTTGCACGGCAATGCCAATGAAGTTTAGTTTTGTGCGAGGTGACCGGGATATTAAGCAAAGTTTCTGAGGTGGATTCCGTTAAGAACTCTACTTCTGTGGTCGGTGGTCACTGCACCAAACTATCAATTATGTACCTTCCTCAGTACTTAAGTACGTGTACTGTGGCTATCGACGCATGTTTGCACGTATTTGGTTGGAAAAAGGACGGCAAAAATACACTTGTGGTCGTGCTATTTCAATGCGAAGTTCACCATGGTCCAACAAAATTTATGTTGGATCAAGGACACCTGGTGCAATGACCCTTGGAACAATGAACAGTATCAATTTAATTGTCATGGCAAAACATGTAGTGCAAATGGGGTAACCGAACCGCCTTCGTTTCGGGTATTCGCGGAAACTGTTTGAAGACCTTGACTAACAGTGAAATTTGACCAAATTTTATCAAAAATTTAAAGTCCAGTTTGACCTTGACTAGTTTACCAAATGGTTTATGATCTCGAGTCGATAAGAAACCTTTGGTTGCAAACCACAACTTAGGTGAAAACCTTAAAACTTTTGCACATAAAACTCAAAGTTTCTAAAAAAAAATTCACATTATATTGTGCAACTATACAAAATCTCAAAAGCAAACTTGACTTTGTTTGTGAAATATGAAATTAACTAATGTTGAAAAAAGCACTTTCCTAAAAAAAATTTCTCTGCAATTTGGCAATTTCATATCTCAAAATCAAATGAAGTAGAGCTCCTTATTGAAATTTTGCATGGTTGTCTAATGTTATCAAGCTATATGTAAGGTTTTCTTTATTCCTTGACATTGATGGTTCCTTTGCCCTTCATAACCGTGCACCACTTATATGTAGCACCCCACTTACACTTTCATTCTTCATAACGAACAATGTCTTATAAGTTAGTTTCACTCTTATTTAACTATCAAGGTGGTATTAATCAAGTGCACATGTCACTCATAGGTCACATAGACAATATTTTAATTGGGTTAGGATGTTAGAGTGGTCAACGCGGTTATTAAACCGTTTGGAAGAGTATTTGTGTGTTTGCAAGTTGTGTAAAATTATTTTGCCTTTATCCTGGGTTCTTGTTAGTAAAGACATCTTTAGGGAAAGTGATGCTTCAGCCAAAGAATATCCCCTAATGTCCATTTCACTTTTGCAATGTAATGCATGAGCCAAAGAATAAAAAGTCTTAGGAATGAAAGGGGTTTAAAGGAACTGTTACAATAAAAAAAACATCTTTTCTTTATAAAGTGCGAAATATTTTATATTTGAAGATTCGAAACTTTTTGTAGTTATGATGGTTAGCCTCTGTGTAGTCATATATAGAATATAGTTACCAAGGCAACCAAATATGTTAACCCCAACGTTGCGGAGACAACAACGCACAAAATATGACCTTTTCCTATCTTCTCACTTCGTTCAAAAGATAAACATTAGCCAGCCAAATCTTCATTTCTCTCTCTACATGTTAATTGATACTATTGTTTTAAAGGATAAATAGCAATGTGCCCATGTAAGATGATCTGCTGTCCGCGTAAGCATGTCCAACAGTTCACATAAACTCAATCTCCTAAATCTCTTTTCTAATAAGGAGAATTTAAGACATGGAAATATTATTCTTCCCCAAATATACTCTAATTTGAGCCCTAAATAATAATAAAGAAGAGGGCCAACCTCCCTTTCCACACTTTGGGCTATCTCCTGCGGGTGGAGCGCAATTCCTCTCCTCTCCGCTCAGTGCAAGGAAAGTAGCTACGAGTGAGGATTTTGGGACAAGAGTGGCTCCCAACTTGTGAGGACCAAATTTTATGGGGAAGAGAACTCCAATCCTTAAGGCAGTCCCAACCCTCCACCTAGGATAGTGTCTATGGCATTAACTACATTGCCATGTAAGACTTTTAGCTTATGTGGCACTATATTAATTAAGAGAGAGAGTGAAGAGAGGAAGAAACTGGGTCTCATGCAAGACACAGCTTTAACACGAGAACCTATGCACTAGACACTATCAAGTTTTGCAGTTTTGCATTGGGAAATAATAGTGTCTTCATAGTAGATGAAGAATAAATATGATTGGTAGAGAAGAGAGATGATGTATTTATTAATGGCCCACTTTAAGAAACCATGGGTTGTGGAGTGTAGTTTCTATTATGATGTCTTAGGGCATGTACAATGGTCTTTATTAGCGGTCTCTCTTTATTGTCATGCAAGCATATTTGGTGACGTGGAAGAGAGAGAAAGAAGGAAAGAGAAAGATTGTTGCTACGCATGACAACGGTATAGAGTCGACTCTTAGCATTTATTAGGAAATTTTTCATTGCATTGAGTCTAATAAAAGAAAGATGACTAGTAAGAAAGTATTTTGGTACATTAATGGTTAGAGACTGTATTGTCTTAATTATTGTAGCATGATAGTCTCTAATTAACATAGAGACCACACCGGTCTCTACCTTTGTACTTGCCCTTATTGACATGGCACCATAGACACTACTTATGGACACTATGGGTTGGGACTGCCCTTAGGCAAATAAACATAGAACTGTTAGCCATGCTCTAAGGTTGTACTATTTAACAAAACCCTTTGTACTTCCTCCGTTCCATAATATAAGGGATTTCGGTCAGTCCATATTCATCGTACTAGGATGTATCACATCCACCCAAAATCCACCGAAATCCCTTATATTATGGGACGGATGGAGTATGCTTTAGGTCCGCTATAGAAAAACTTTTAGAACTTATTTATAATTTTATCAAAAGGGTCAATTTATTCACTCTATCCAAAAGTGTTACACATTTCAGTATGTTGTTTTTTTTTCAAAAGAGATGGTCATATTTATAGTCTCAACGTGCTAAATTAAATTGTTGACCGAAATATGAACAACTATCTTAGTCCTCATTGGTTACATGCATAGTATAATTCATTAGTTTCTGGTGAGTTTTGTTTTTATAATTTTTAGAAGTCTCGTCAAACGCTATCACTATACTCCGCTACGGTCCATCCGCTGCCTTATCTCTTTATTATCATTGTGATATTAAAAATTGAACATAATCATCGTTTGAGTTTATTATTTTGAAGTCTAGTAAAATCGTTAGCGGCTTCGCTATTATACTACTCTACAGCTTGCCCGCTGCTTCCACTCTTAATTGTTTTTGAGATTGTAAAAATCAAACATGATTATCATTGGGGTTTATTTTTTTTACTTTTCAGAAGTTCCACCAATCGTGGTGACTGGTGTTGCTTAATGGCATGCTCGTCGTTCCTCCTCTTAATCATCATAGGGATTCAATTTGGGGTTATGTTTGTAGTTTTTAGATGTTCTATCAATCACCACTACCTGCTTCATTACAGGTCTATTGCTTCTCCCATCTTTTATTGCCATTTGTTATTATTGTTCTAGATGTTTTTTTTTTTTGAAAATTTCATATTTTTCGCGCTTATTTTTAATTGTAGATTTCAGTTATTGTTAATTAAAATTTGAAATAAAAAATAAAATAAATTCCAAAATTTAAAATAAATAAGAGTCCAACTAGGGATACAATTTATAAATAGCTAAAATTCGTAATTAAAAAATAAAAACTATTGAAAGAAGTGACCATCTGGAACACATAATGAGATCAATAGAATTCGAAATAATAAATAAATAAATTTCGAAATAGAAAAAATATAAGAGTTTATGTAGGAATACAATTTATATAATAAAAATATAGCCGAAT
>CM020186.1:1858540-1950109 GCA_009805545.1 Oryza longistaminata
CCATCGACATGGTCAAGGTACCGGACGCTGTGCTTCCTCCTCCTCCCTAGGGTCTGAGGTTGGCGACGGGATCGGGGTTTTGGGGTGGGTCGGGTTGCTTGCTCGGGGTGGAGGGCTTGGATCCGTTGTAATGGAGGGGGATCTGGTGGGTAGCTGCGTAGGAGTGGGTTTGATCTGATGATGCGTGGGTTCGAGTGGTGCAGTGGAGCTCGCTTGTAGGGGTGGCTGGGTGTGGATCGCTTTAGATCTGTTGCAATTTGTCGATGGCGTCCGCGCGGATGCTTGGGAACTCATTTCCGTTAGCTAATTATTGTCTCGGATGGAGTTCGGTCGCCACGATCTATTAGATCCGTGGAGTTTGGGTTTTACGTGATGCGGATTGTAGTAGAGCCGTGCCAGTTTGGTGTTGCTCGCTGTTCGCTGTGCTTTCTTGAGGTATTTCATATCGCCATCTTAGGTAAATTTGTCAGTGGATTGTGTAGTAAATTGCCTAATTGGTCGATCCTGAGATGATCCATTAACATTTAATCAGTGAAAATTGTAGCAGTAGCAGATTTAGTGTATGGCTCTACATTTGTGCAGCGGCATGCAAACGTGCTAATTTTTTAGTCTGGTGGGCGGAGAAGATGCATTCCTTGCTATTCCTTTTCGTGATCTGTTATCGATTAGTAGCACAAAATGGGGAAAAAAAATGTCAGCAAGATCTGTTGGAACATGGGAATTGGCTAGTAGCATCACTATCAATGTGCTGATGGCTTGGTTTATGGTTGGTACCTACTTTATTTAGCACGTGAGCTTCATGTACATAATTCTTCCTTTTATTTTGATTTCAGGTGAAGATCCAGCTGGGAGAGGGATCTGCAGCTCAGGTCACAAAGAACATGCTTGCTAATGAGGGTATTGGTTCCTTTTACAAGGTTCGTTCTACTGAAGGTGCTTTAGATTCATTTTCAAACATTGTAATGTGTGTTCTCAATGCTGGTTATGTTAGGTTACTATGAGATTTTACTGGGTCCAACTTGGACATTGTTATCCAGTATATATTGTTCGTATCAATAATGATTTGATCCTTGTTTAACCTTGAAATGTCTCAATATACGATGTTAGCATTTTAGCTTGAACCAACAAGGATTCACTATTTTGCACTTGTTACACCATGTTCGGTTGTTAGTCTTGGATTGATATGTTGTTGAAGTTCTTCAGCACCTCATTTGCAGGGTTTGTCAGCTGGTTTACTAAGGCAGGCGACATATACTACTGCTCGTCTTGGATCCTTCAGGTTTGTATAGATCACTTGTTTTCCATGGGCAGAAATATTTTAAATGGTTACTGCTTTTATTGTATTATTCTCATAATGGTCAGAATCAATGATTTCAAATTGGAAACTCGCGTCTAGTCTCCTCGGTACCTACTAGGACGATTAATACTAATTGGATGGCTTTACGACTAATTGTGGTTATAATCGAGTCGCCTTATTACCGATTAGGATGACTAATCGCGATTAGGTTGGCGATTTGAAAACATGACTCGAATCTTGTAGTTACCAGCTAGGATCTTTCTGCTACATTCCTTAGGGGAAGTCATATTAATTCGATGACCATATTTGTTTCAAGTTTAAGAGTGCCAGTTCTTCTCACCTTTTGTACTGTACCAGGAACTCAAAATTTAGTTATGTGTGTGCATGATATCTGATGTGACACGTCCTGTTACTGGAAGCAAAACAAAGCCTTTTTAGGTCTACGAAACTATATCATTACCTAACAATGATGAATGGGCCTGCTTCACTGGGCAAGAGAGCCAAACATGTGCATAAACTATGCTGATTGCTATCTGTTGCTGTCTTGCTGATGAGTAACTGAAAGAAATGTGCCAATGCTGTTTTGCTCGATAACTTTGAGGAAAATTAGGTTACCGGGGATATCATTATTCTTTATTTTCTGGGATTTTTTTAAGAGTGATTAGGCTGTGTTCGGATAGTAGGGATGGGAACCCAATCTCCCCGCACGGAAAACGGAGCGGTCCATTAGCGCGTGATTAATTAATTATTAGTTAACTTTTTTAAAAAAATGGATTAATTCGATTTTTTTAAATAACTTTCATATATAAACTTTTTACAAAAAATGCACCGTTTAGCAGTTTGAAAAACGTGCGCGCGGAAAACGAGGGAGAGGGGTTGGGGACTTGGAGTTCCAAACACAGCCTTAATCATGCTATTAGCAGAATTATTTTGTAGTACACTTGGCCTGATGTATCATTTGCTATTTTGGAGTTTTAAGGAATATTTCATCTTTTTCTTTATTGTTCTCCTGCGGTTGTTCCATTTTACTGTGTAGAGAAATTTGATCATCATAAAGCTGGATTAGTTGAGTTTATTGCTTCATGATTCTAAGTATTTATTCTGATTTAGATGGTTGTCAATATTTAGGTTGGAACTTGATATTTGATTATCTAATTCAGGGTTCTGACAAACAAAGCAATTGAAAAGAATGATGGAAAGCCATTGCCTTTAGTTCAGAAAGCTTTTATTGGCCTTACTGCTGGAGCTATCCGCCACTGCCTTGTAGCTTCCGCGGCTAATGTCAATGTTTTTCCTAAACTTCAGAGGCATTTTGATGAAATTATCGTGGGAGAAGGCCAATATAGAGTTATGTTTCGCATATCACTAATATATATATATATATAAAGTTTATCATCTTTGCCAGTATTAGAGGATAATTTTGTGCTTGACAATGCGAAACTGTATCTAGCAAATGTTGAGGCGAACTTTAGGAGTTCATCAATACCAATGATAAGTCATTAAAAAGGTTAGAGAAAGACATCGCACATTTTAAATACGCCACTTGCCCATTTCATGTGACCTTTCTCCTACTAATCTACGATCATTTTTCAGAATTGTAATATTCAGTGAGACAAAGTGGAGCATAATTGACTTGTTTTATCACTTTATATATCAATAAGAAATACAAAAGACTAAGAAGCAAACTAAGTAAGATCATGTATTTGATGGCAAAGATAAACTTTACTAAGGAGAGAGAGAGAGAGAGAGAGAGTAGCAACTCCAAATTTAATGATAATAAAGCTCATATATTCCTTATAAGGGGAAATAAAATTGCCTCTATATCTTACGTATACATATCTTGATTTTTTTTTCTTATGTATGTTTTTTTGCAAGAAATAGGGACATGCTTAATGTCCTGGTTTGACAAAGTATTACAAAAGAAAATTAATGGTATTATTTTTAGGTTAAATCATTATGAGACGTTCTCGAAATTATGGCCTTGTTATTTAGCCACATTTCTAGTGGATAATAGATGTCTCATTAAGATAGAGACACTTCATTCCTAGAAATTTTTTACATCGATTATTACTTAGATGATAATTTACTAAGTAAAATTAAATTAAAATTATGTGATTCAAGTTGATGGAAAATCATATATTATGATTCCATTGCATAAATAATAAAATCAGTGGGAGCTCATCAAAATCTCCAATAAGAGAGATTATTCTACCTCATTTATGATTCATATCTCCATTATGTGGATGCTAAAATTTTGCCTGAGTTGTAAAAATTTTGCAAAACATTTTTGCATCTCTTAACAGTGACTTGCAAAAATTAATATACATAGCATAGCCTGAGTTGGTTTTTTGTTGTTAAAGACAAGTCACATATAGGGTGTAGACTTAAGAAATCTATTTGTGGAGTTAATCAAGCATCGGTGATGTTTTAAATTCCGTTGCATCATTAGTGAACTAAGCTTAAATAAGAATATGGTGGATAATGATGTCTGTAATGATGGAAGTGAGACGTCATTGAAATTATGACATGTCATTTATGCCACATTGTTGATTCCAAAATTTGGAACAATTTTGAATCATGATAAAACATTAGTTAAGACTTCAAACCGAGTATGTTATTTTGGAACTAATATTTTATATATGGGAATAATTCGTTTTGGGCTTTTTGATTTGAGTGTCAGGGCTTTTCAACGATTAGAAAGCTCTCTATGACGGCGGCTAAGTCGAGGAGTAGGCACACAAGAGTGCTTTTTTTGGGGAGGAAATGAGTGACTTTCTGCCGGAGAATAGTAGTCATCTATTAATTTCTATGCTTTGCGATAAGCTTTCATATTACTACAAAGAAGGTTTTCCATGAGAGAGTAGAACATTGATTTACGGGTCAATAAACATATTAAATAAAGCGAAGTAGATAAGTATGGTATGAGGGAAGAAGTATTTGATTAAATACCTATCCAGATGCCTTTCTTTTGATACCTAATACACCGGTGCTTCTACCTATACAGGCCAACAAACCCATCCCTTGCTCGACGAGCAGCTCTTTCTATTCGCTTGACATTGCCTGATAGACTACTACTTCCTTTTCTTACCCGGCCAAAAAGCTATAGATTTCAAATAAGAGCACATCGACTAGGGCCCAACTATTGCTTTTTTTACTAATAGTTAGCAGGTAGGAATTTTAAAATTAAATTATGAATATGTTATAATTGAGTCTACTCTACATGTAATACAACTTGATATTTAATAATTACTCCCTCCGGCTGATAATACTTGTCATTTTGGACAAGGGTGAGTCAAACTTTAGAATCTTTGATTATGAACTATTTTTAAAATATTTGTCTTTCAAATTTGGTGACTACATGTATAGATGAGTCTTAAAAAGTGCTTTATTAAGATCATATATTTGTTAACATTTTTATACATATTATAATGAAAAATAATGGTCAAAATTGTTTTTTGGAGACCGTGCCCTTGTCCAAAACGACAAGTATTATCAACCCGGAGGGAGTATGAATATAAGAATTATTAAATCATCAAAAAGCTTAACTCCAAACCAAGATTATTTATGTACCTATTAATTCAAACTTGCTAAATTATTTTATAGCAAATGCTTACAAGAGACACCAAAAGATCAGTACAAATCTATATTTCTAATATTGAATTTTTAAATTATGAAATTTCAAAAAAAATAAAGTAATAGAAGAAATATTAGAATGGATTATATAAGAAATTACTAATTCTGTTTTTGGCAACTATAATAATATAGAAATGTTTGTATCAACTTCCTTTAAAACAAAATTTACTTATGAATTTAACAACATAATTTATCATTATCCAGTGAAATTTTAATATTTTATTATTCACTATAGGCCATGAAACATACAGGTTGACTGTTAGTAAGACTAATCAAACTTGAACTGTTTTTCCTTTTTTTTTGGGTCATTTTACGGCGCCCCCCCCCCCCCCGCGCAAAATTTTAGATTTTTTTTCCTTAATTAAGGTAGAAAGGTATTTTGGTATGTTGCCTTGCTCCCAGTCTGTGATTGCTATCACTCTCGGCTCTTCTCTCGCGACAGCGCAAGCCAGACTCTGCCACCACGGTGATGCATGGTGCCGCCCCTCCGCCCAAGGTGCCCAATGGCCATCCCGTCCGTGCCCCTCCACTCCGCTATACGCACAACATGCGGCTAGGTGGCGACCCTTGTTGAACGAATCGGCGTCCTCTGGCTCCGCCTCCCACCCGCGTGCTTGAAGCTCCGAGCTCGCCGCCCCTCCACCTTTCTTGCTCGCCTTCAGGAGTGAGGGACCACTGCCACTCCTTGCGCGAATAATCCTCTCCGTGGAGGTGGCGCCCCTCATTTGTATGCGGTACGTCACAAGAGCCGCTGCCACCACTGCATTCAGTCCGGAGCCACTGTAATCATTCTTCCGTTTGTTTTGATCCGATCCGTGAAGCAATGTCTCAATGTACATATGCAAGGGAATTTTTATGCCAATGTCTTTCGCCCCCCAGTAAGAGATTGTCTTGAGTAAGATATTGTTGCTCAATCTGCTACTAGGGTTATCATCGGAGGCGTTCCTATGTAGTGTTTCCCGGGCTCACCACACCCGGGTAAATTATTCAATTCTAGCTAATTTGTACCATATTAATTAATATGTTAGCTAATAAATTAGATAATTAATATGTATTGGATCCCCGGTAATTTTTGTCCTTGGATCACCATTGGTTATCATAGTTCAATTCGTGAAAGAAATTACTAATATTATCAAGAAAGAAATATATTGACATAATTGGTAGGAACATCCTTGTTGCAACACTATCAGAATTAGAGCATGACCTGCTGTGGTTAATTCATGCTCAGTTGCAAAGAAATATATTCAGATTTGATGTGCACTGTTGGAGTTTGCAAAATCATTCACCATGGGCGACAAAGGTGAGCTCCCGTTGTTCCTGCGGTTGTGAGAGATTCGTGTTGTTCCTTGGCAATGTATTAGAGCAAGTGAGCGTGGGGGCAATGGCATGGAAAACAGTGCTTTTCTCGTCGAAGAGCACGGCAGCAACAGTCGACCTCTGGCTCCAGGTCTATGCGACTGCACGGCGCCTCGGCAGACAGCAAGACTCGCAACACAAACCTAGCTGTGGTGAACCAAAGGGTCAGGCAACCCTGTCATATTACGGATTACAGATCTAAATTTATACCAATGCCACAAATATATTTTTTTTCAGATGTACCCTTCTAGGCTTCTACTACACCTACTATACCAATGTAGTAGAAATAAACCTCCTCCTTTGGATCTAATCTAATGAATGGCTCACATTCACCCAAGGGTACTTTAAAAAAAAAAAATCATGTTTTGACGAGAATATTTCGCCCCTTTGCTTCAGAAGTCATGAACCTAATGTGGGAACTGCATCACTAATGGATGATGCATGACACAAGAAAAAATGAATGAGCTGATTGGCATGGATCATGTGGATTACTTTTTCAGTATAAATGGGAGAGCGACCTATGTAAGATAAATATTTAGCTAATCAAACATTTTTGCATTCAACTACGCGGTTTCACAAGTCCTGTTTGCTAGGATCTGAAGGTGTTGATAGGGCTAGGATTTCTCTGATGGGTCTGACTGTATTAAACTAAAAAAAGTCTTTTTGATTGATCGGTTTGGCCTGGAGCCGAGTAATGACTTTGCTAGGGTTTTACTCCAAAGTCCATTTATGCTCTGGGAAGAGAGAACATACCTAAGAGAGCAGCAAGTGTCCTTTGTAAGTTACGAGTTGAGTCCGTCCAACCATTTCGCTTTGGCGCTTTTCTTAATTTTCAAAATTAGAAAGAAGGATATGAGGATGAAAGAAAAAGAAAGAAAGAGATTAAGGATTTATTTACTATCGGAGAAAGGGGATATTGAAGTAAACCACATAAGAGTTATGTCTATGTGCGACCTGGTGGCACGTACAAATGTTTGTATGTTGGAGATATCTGAACAAGATGCCATTTACTCAATTTGACATGTTGTATAGTTAAATGAGAACTACCTGTTCGATATATGAATATGAATGAGAGTTTTTGTATTGGAGAAGGAAACAATGACTCTCCAGAAGATTTTGATGTGTTTCTTATTGTCATATTAACATAATTGAACATATAATTACTATGATAATGCCAGTGCCTGTTTGGCCCAATTGGATGGGCATATTGTATACTATTCTTTTAAATTCTTTTAGATAGGTATGACAATTTTGGAGTATAAATATGATGCAAACATGCAATCATCAGTGCATGGTAAGGCCATCTCTTGTTGTAAAAGCTATTAAGTCAGGACCCACTACAAAATCAATTCAATTCAATTCATATGTTTTGCATTGTATGTGCATCTTTACGTGGGCCCAATAATAAACTGAAATAATATATATTTTTGTATCCTTGCTGTTCATTTGATAACCATGCCGTCTCGGTTCCCATGCTATGTATCATATTTTTTATGGGTAATTGCACTTTTGACCATATTTTAAAGACCAAATACCAATTTGACTCTATTTTTTAAAGTTTGCTTATTTGACTTTTTTTTTTTTAAAAATTAGGTCTGACCCTGTTCCGTGAAAGCAGTATAACAGTGTTAACTTATAGCAAAAATGACGCTCATGCCTTCATTCAGATGGACAACAGACAGGTACAGTGGAACAAAATTCAGAGAACGGACAGGTACAGTGGAGCAAAAGTTCAGAGCTTTCCAATAGAGCAAGAATCAGAACTAAACTGTTGTCTTCAAATTGCTTCGATTGCTAAGTTCAACCAGAAAATCTCAGAATATTAATACGAAGAAATCCACTTGGACTGCTCTATTCACACACAAAAAAAATCATGAACAACAAAGATAGAGATCAGAGGAAAAATATTCGTAGAGCCTGCACCTACAGCTGCAGAAGCCGGTGACTATAGATATGGGATCGGCCAGTTTCTGCTTTTGATGCATAGGCTCATCTCATCCAGTTTCTTCTCCCATGCACCTTGTCATGCTCTCTTGCCATTGCGTCAAGGGTAGTTTCTGTTCGATGCACCAAACATGTATGGCCAAATCCATTTGTCAACTAAGTTGTATAAGACTCATCAAACTTGAAGTTCTTTTCTTTTTCTTGACGGGAATATTTTCCCCCTTTGGTTGAGAAGTCATGAAGCTAATGTGGGGACTACATCACTAATGCATGATCACACAACAAAAGCAGAATGAACTTATTGGCATGGATAATGTGGATTGCTTTTCCAGTATAAATGGGAGAGCAACCTTGTACAAGCAATATATATTTAGCCAATCAAACATTTTGGCATTCAACTAAGTGGTTTTTCACAAGTCCTATTTGCTAGCAGGTATATTTGCAGGGAACTAGTATCTGAAGGTGTTGATAGGGTTTAATTTATCTGATGGTTCTGACTATATTAAATAGAGGGTCTATTTTATCGTTTGGCTTGGAGCCGAATAAGTAAGGCGTTCGGCAGTTTTTCACTTGAAAGTTCTTTACGCCCTGAGAAAGAGCATACCTATGTGCGATTGAGTGGTAGGTTGCGACCGAGTTTATCAAACCATTATCACTTTTGCCTTTTTCTTTTTTTAGAATTAGAGATGAAAGAAAAAACACAAAGAAAGAGATCGGGAAACTTTATTTATAACCGGAGAAATGGGATATTAGAGTAAACCACATGAAAGTTAGGTCTATGTGGAACAGATCGGGGAACTTTATTTATGACCAGATAAATAGGATATTATGGTAAACTACACAAAAATTAGAACTATGTACCACACAGAAGTTAGGCCTATGTACGATTAGTTCACCTAAATAAATGTAAATGTTTATGTCCATATTGATCTGGATTGCTTTTGTGTCGCATAGTTGTACAGTTCTTGATTGGAAAAGAAGAATTCTCCAACACATGTGTGGGAGATTTTGATGTTACTAATATAATTGGTACAATACAATCTTGGCAGATATTTCTCATTGTGCTACTAACATAATTGGTAAAATATAGCCATGGTAGCACCTGTTTGGCCCAATTGCATGTGCATCTTGTGGAGTACTATTTTCTCAAAATAGGCATGATTATTTTGCAATATAAATATGATCAAATTGACGTCGTTAGGTGTATAATCATCGTCTAGGATTCAGGTGCATGGTAATTAAGACCATCTCAAGTACTGATAAAAACTATCCTATATATTTATATAGTTGATCCCACCTACTGTAGTTATTATTTCTAATTTCATGTCCTCTCGTGCAGCCACATCATCACTTTTATTTTCATCGTTAGATGAATCTATATCTTTGATGTCAGCCGTTGGATAGAAGTCTCTCCCATGATACAGTCCGGCAACAAACAACCAATTCACGAGCAGTCGAGTGCGAGCAACCACAGCCGCAATACGCAAGCGAGCGTGAATACCAGTCTCCACAATTCCATTAGGCACGGTTTCGTTGGTAGAGCTTCTGCACCGGATGAGAATTGTAATTGGCAGTGAAGCCCGGCCGTCAACCTGTCCTCCTGCCTTCCCAATCGAAACTACCAGCCGACCTCTCGATTTTGATCACTGCAACTCTGCAAGGCATCGATATGATCTGACGAGCATTGCTATTACCTCTTAATTCTACTTCCTTTCGATTAATCTTCCTCACACCACCATACTGCTGGAGCCTCCCAAGCACACCAACGATCGACAGGCGTGCTCCTCGCTCATGGGACGGCTTCGCTTTTCCTCTCGCTTCCACCTGCATAGCATAGGATGAAGAGCAGATCCCCACAGCAACCCTGGCATACATGCTTCTCTTTGTTCTTTGATCAAAATAAAATTGTCTTTTCCTTTTTATTTACTCTTTGCAGCAAACAACGTTAACAACACCCGCTCATTTCTTTTCAGTTTACACTGTATGTTTGTTCGAGTATATGTATGCACCGATTGGGTGTAACCAAACATGCTCGCTCTTTTCAGTATATGTTTGTTCAGGTATATGTATGCTCCTCGCCCGCCAACTTTTTAAGTTTGAGTTAGACCTCAAAATTTCATAGAAATTCCTTTGGATTAAGTTTCAGTATTATTTAGCTCAATTTCAAATTAATTATTGTTCTCGTTGACAAAACTTGCCGATTCAATCAATTGTCTGTGAATCACTCTTTCTCGGTTGGGACAGTAGCTATATGAAGTTAATCGATCAATGTGCAATTTTTTATATCCTCGATAACTAAGGATGTATAGTTGCTGATAACTAATTAGCTTCAATAGTCCCAGTAGAAAGACTCGGCACTTTTACTTAGCATAAGTGAAGCTACCATTTGCTACTACTAAATAACTAGATTTACAAGCTATGGCAATTTGCAGGTTGTATTTCACAATTGCATTCTTTTCTCCAACTAAAGTTGGATTAAATTTTGGATACTTGTGGCACGCTTTTCAAACTACTAAACGGTGGGTTTCGTGTGAAAACTTTCTATATTAAAGTTGCTCTAAAATATCATATTAATCTATTTTCAAGTTTAGAATAATTAAAACTTAATTAATCACACGTTATTACAACCTCATTTTGCGTGAAATACTTAATCTTCATCTTCAGGACATTCAAACACCGCCATAGAGTGCTTGAATTATCTTTTCAGTAAAAACTTGCTGAGGTTTCATTTTGAATAATTCAATTATTGTATAATGTTCCCCAAGGTATTATTTGCACTGATGTACAAATGTACATTACAAAATGTCCAGCCGCAACGCGTAGGGTACCATCAAGTTAAACTAGATCACACTGCAAAATCAATTCAATTCGTACTGTTTTGCATTGTACGGACGCATCTTTATGTGGGCCCAACAAAACTGAAATCCTATAAACATATACAAGTGATCCTCACTTATTGTGCTTATTATCAATTTTGTGCACTTTGGTTGATCCACGTCATTCGAATTAATAGCAGCCGTTGGATGAAATCGCAATGGTCAGATCTCCTCCCGAGTACTGCACAATTACATGTCAAAGCCTAATTGACAAAGTAAGCCAATTAATCCCACCACTCTGCCGTGCCACTTCCCCTTCTTTTGTAAAGCGTCAGATCATGTGCTCCAGTCAATTAATCCTATTAATTTCTTTGTTGAACTACCCATTTCAACAATCACCACCAATAAGTATACTACTTCCAGTTGATTGGTGAAGTGAATTTTCTTTCGCACATGTATGCAGTTGCCAGCATCAATACTTCAATAGTAACTAGAAAATAAAGCGCGCCAACTGGCGCGCCCACTAAATTATAACCCATGTGTATTATTTAGCAACATACGTCGAAATATTGCAAGAATTTTATCAAAATTAGCATAATTGTTATAATGTTCTTTTTAGGAAATATACATTCAAGGTGATTCTTTAATGAGTTTTCAATTTTGTGTTTATATAAAAATGTCCAGAACTAATCATGGCAGATGGTGATATTAGAGAAAAAAAAGCAAAATTTTGTTTTCTAAAAATTGTTCTTTTTCGTACAATAAAATGTGTTTACATGTGAGTCATCTAATTTGTATAATTAGCTGAAAATATGTATCCTAAAATTAATGTGTCTTAGATTACCGATTTCTATCTACATATTATTTCATTTTTCTATAAATATAGGACACACCGACATGGTAAATATATTTTTGTTGTTATCGACTCCCTCCGTCTTATTTTAAGTGCAGCCATACTTTTCCGTGCTTAATTTTGATCATTCATCTTATTTATTTTTTTTAAAAAAATAAAAACATGAGTCACGCATAAAGTACTATTCATGTTTTATCATCTCACAACAACAAAAATACTAATTATAAAAATTTTTAAATAAGACGGACGATCAAATTTGGACACGGAAACTCACCGTTGCACTTAAAATGGGACAGAGGTAGTAGATATTTTGGAACATTCACGCATAAATACCATCTAGTTTTGCTATATATTGTTTTCATTCTATAGAACCATAGGCATTTGTCTTGAATTTTTTATTAAACCTATAGTAGATCATACTTATTCGAAGATTTTTAACTATCCGTACATTTAATTTTACTATTTATTACTCCCTCCGTCCCAAAATATGAGCATTTTTAGCAGTGACAAGTCAAACATTTTTAACTTTGACCATTAATAGCAAAACAATAAAAAAAGATCTATAATGTAAAATTGATGCTATTAGATTTATCATTAAACAAACTATCATAATATGCAACACTTTTTATTTAAAACATCTTACTATAATAGATATTATTGGTCAAAGTAGCATCTCGGAGGCCGTGCCAGGATCCAAAAATACTTATATTTTGGGACGGATGGAGTATAAATGTTAACATGATGAAATTACTACATCGATTTTGATTTAACTTTTTGAATAAATTTGCTAAACATGGAAATCTATGAATCCTAACATTTTCCCCCTTCTATCTCATTCTTTTATTTATTTATATTGCACAACTGTCTTAGGTCGCGTGCTGTCGATGATTTTTTTTCCTACCAGGCTGACATACGAATCACGCACAGCCCTGGAGCGAGCGGCCTAGCCGCATCTTTTTATTTTTCTTTTTACTGCACGCACGTACGGTTCGTTTTCTTTCCGGATCTCTCCAGCGGTATGTTCACCTGTTTCTTTGTGCCACGTGTCAATCAAACAGAGGACCATCAACTGAACCAATCAGATGCCGGCATCCACCGCCGGCGTTAGAAGAATAGATATGACCTATTTATCACAAGTAACATTGTTCTTCGCTCATTGTTGATTTTAACCCACACATAAACAGGTTGATAGCGCTCGCCGATTGGATTGTGCAAAGACTAAGCTGTAACTATTGATCACACGTACTCCCTCCATTCAAAAAAACTCAACCTAGGAGGGTAGGGAGCTAGTATGATCCAGCAGCGGAATGACATAACAAATTAAGTGCAAATCACCCCCCCTAAAAAAACAGAATTAGCATAGAAGTCCATGTCCATCTGGCCCAACCTCCCAAACCCCATTGTTTTTCGTTGGGCAAAACCAATGTATATAGCTAAAGTAGTCCACATAGATGGGACCCACATTTGTGGACTTTAACTATTGCAACATTCACAATGTATATGGGTAGTAAGTAGTATGAGGAGGAGAGAGGAAATAGAGACAAATGACATATTTTATTCTATATGAGTAGCACATATGCTTATGGATGACTTTTGCTATTTCTCTCTCTTATGGACTACTTCCACAATATGGTTAGATAGCTGAATGTATTATTTTATTGACTATGGACTAGTTTTGAAGTACATTGTGGATGCCCTTAGAAACCGAAATTTTTGGAGACGAACCTAAAAGACGCCGATCAAACTGAATCCCGCTCCTACCAACAACAGTTTTCTCATGAATTCTGCTTAAAGACTAGAATGGTGTGAAAGGTTATCTGACTGAATGAGTATCCATTTATCCAAGGTAAATATGGTGGTTCCGCGTGTGTGACAATATGGGATATCGAGATTTCTTTTTTTTTTTAAAAAAAAAACATCAGTTACACAACTCTGTGTGATTATTACAAGAGAAGATTGTTTTCATACAGATTTTCCACCTTGCCTGAGCAATATTAGTCCTACTACAGTCTGCAGATTAATAATAATATATATAGTACACTTACTTCAATTTAATACTAGTATAAATATAATCCTAAAATTCTAGTATCACTTTACAAAATTCTAACCATAGGCACGAACCTCATCACTTTAAAACATATGAATTACGGCATCTAGAATCACTAGAGTAATTGGGGAAGCACCGGTGACATGGTGGTAAAGTCATAGGTGCACAATTCAGGTTGCCCCTGGTTTTCATCTCTTCAAGCGCATGTGTGAGTACGCATGTGTGTGTATAGAGTGTGTTTCTGTGCGTAATTAGAAGAAAAAAAAGATCACACGAGTAATTCAACTAGTCAGGTGCACGACAATCAAGAAAAATTTAGCCAACTTTAAATTCACAAAACCGAACAAAAAGAAATGTATGAACTAATCTGTAGTGTGCTGCTTGTATCAACACGAAAACCTTGCCCATCAACATGTATATCAGCTATTACAAACACGCTGGCCAAACAGAAAAAGGAAAACATAAAACCCAAAAAGAAAAAAGACATACAAACATTCTATACACACAGTAAAAAAAAAAAAATCAGTCATCTTCTGTTTCAAAGTGACATAGCCTGTTCTCAGCCAGCTTGGTCCTATAGGCTGAAGCCTTGTACTCCCGCCAGGTGAACTCCCTGTACCGGCGGCGCCCGCCATCCTCCGCCACCAGCCATGGCAGCGGCGCTAGTCGCTCCCGTGGCGGCGGCCCGGCGAAGAAGATGACTGACACCCGTGGCCGCGGGCTACTCACCATCACCCGGTGCCTCACGCTTCGAAATCTCCCGTTCGTTAGAACCTGTTCGAACGGATAATTATAAAGCTTTATTATGCATGGGTGCAATAATTAGTCGTACATTATTATGTTATTGGTTGTAATTAATCTCAAGAATTTATGAAGTGTAAAGTGTGCAATACTACAATTTTTGTATTGAGACCAAAAGTGTAAAAGATTTTTCACTATCTAAAAATATAACAATAAGGTGTTTTTTTAACATAAATTCTATCAATGCAACGAAGTTGAGTTCTCATATCCAACCGAATGAATCAATCTTTCCCTTGTGTGATGGCAATTGTGCATCTGATTCAACTTTACCAATGAAGAAAACCTTGCAGTTCCTCTAATTTAATTCGACCACCTGGCTACAGAGGAAGTCGGCAAAGCGTGGACCTAACCATGGAATCTAATCTAAGGGACCGCAATGCACGGTTGCCATGATCAATTGATCATTGTACTACCGTGTTTTCAGATCACTGTATATAGCCGTGTGCTTTACATTGGACTTTTATTATGAAATGATTCTGAATAATGACTGATGGTTTTGCCTGTTTGACAACACACCGACTGGCAGCTTGGTTCCCCAAAAGGTGGGCTGATTGGGATGGACTTTGACATCCACACGATTTTTCTTCTTTCGCTTTTATGATCACACGTCAGATTCAACGTCGCCGTCTCCTGAGCCTTACAGCTAATAAGCCTAAACCATTTTCAGAAAAAAGAAAAGGAAAAGGAAAAGTTTGATATACGAGTGAACTTATTTTCAGTGAAAAAAAACTAATTAATAGGTGCTAGGCCTTGTTAAGTTCAGCATGTTAATTTAATTTCCACAATATATATGAAGCTATTAATTTTTCGACATGACATTTAACCATTCCTCTTATTAAAAAGGTTATATAATATTTATTTTTAACTTGATCCATGATTAAATATACTTTAAGCATAACTTATATTTTCAAACATATTATACAGAAATTTTAGATAAGACGAATGCTCAAAATTAATGTCTAAAAATCATGTATTTAAAACAGAGGGAGCAGTAACTACCTGTAAGACATCTCCGACGTTAACGAAGAACGACTTTCGATCCGGAGGCACAGAAGCCCAGCTACCATCACGCAAAGAGATCTCAAGGCCAGAGGTGTCGTTGGATCGGAGCACCGAGATGATCTGAGGGTCGGTGTGCTCTCCAAACCCGGTTAACCTGCCATGGCCTTGCTGCTTCAACTCAGGGTGCGGTGGGTAGTGGTTCACCCTCAGCACGGAGTCACTCTCCTCGTGTGAGACCAGCCTAACCAACGCATCTTTCTCCTTCAGGCCTAGCCCTTCCGCCATCAACTTTAGCACCTCCCACATCATCGCTCTCACTGCCACGACGTACTCATTTAAGATATTGCTGCAATGCACACAATAGGGAAAAAAATATTTTTAACATTTAAACATCAAAGTTGCTTCATGGTAGTAGATAATATTATCTCAATTTACCTAACAACGTTATACTCTTTCCAATCAAATATACTTGATGTTGGGAGTACTGAAATATAACATTTATGAAAAAAAAAATAATATGATTTCAAAATCATAATACTATGAAATTTGATATATTACTTAATGCATCACTTTTTTGGTCTCACAATAATTGGGGGTGAGGAAATCAAACCAGTGGTATGAGATGTCACTGTGGGTCCAATTTTATTTGCCATGCTGGCATGCTGAGCAGGAGAGTTTCTGGAAAGGGACTTGATGCGACCAAGACATCGCAAAGGAAAAAGGAAGGCATTAATTGAGGCCAGCTTGAAGTAGGCCATATTACCACAACGGTAACCACACGTGCACCAACTAAAAAAAAATACTCTTTTACAGGCACAAACCACACGTGACACAATTCTGAGCTCTGAAAACATGAGTAAGCAAACTGGTCGGCCAGCTCAAACTTTTATGTTAAAAATGTTTTTATAAGCTTCTTTTTCCAATAAAAAGGAGGCTGGAATTCTCGCTCTCTTAAACGGTCTAGATTCTCATTTAAATTCCAAGTGTCTGTAGTAGAAGCTAAGGGGGTGTTTGGGAACTAGGGACTAAATTTAGTCCCACTCACAAAAAACATAGGGACTAGAGGGACTAAAGTTTAGCCCCACTTTAGTCCCTCCAACCAAACACCACCTAAGAAAACAAGCTTTTCCAAAATTTTCGCTAGCTATCTGCTTATAAGTTGCTTGTTAAAATCTTTAAGCTTCTCAAATAGATCTAAAAGAGAAATTGAGGAATGGGGGTGAGAACAGTGACTAAGCAACCTAGGTTTTCTCACCATTTTTCTTCTCTCTCAATAATTATTGATAGATAGTGTCTCCTCAGTATCAGAACTTGCTCTTTTCAGAAAACAGTGACTAAGCAGGCATTGTGCAAAAGTGATGCCAGGTGACACGTAGGGTTGCTGCAGGAAGCAGAGGGAACCTGCTGATGTGTGGTCATGTGATGAGGGGCATGCATGCTTTGCATGAGAGAATCAAAATGCATTATATCAGTGCTTTCAAAAGCTGAAATCTACTCATACATGGGCTCAGTTTCATCAATAGTGAGGAACAGATAGGCAAACTAATCTCAAAAAAAAGAAGAAAAGAAAAGAAAGAAAGAAAGAAAGAAAAAAAGATGGCAATAATCTAGGGCAGAATCTAGTGTGTAGCTGTACAGAGATGGGAAAAATGGTAGAAGGGTCCATGTGGTGGGGTGAGTTTAGCGAAATTTCATAGATTCTCTACTCTTGCTTCAAAATTCATCACGTGCTATTTGTATCTCATCTTTTCTGCCCACTGTTACCCATGGTTACGGCCTCATCTGATCTAACCACGAATATTACTTACGCATATGCATCACATGGCTAAAAAAATTTGATCTTAGTTTTTTTTTTCGTTAGTCGCACTCTGCACAACTTTTTATCCTGTTTAAGAACTTTTATATATGGCCTATTAGTTTACTTTAGCTCTTAATAAGGTTTTGATATAAGTTAATTTTTTTACAAAGTATTCATACTTGGCTAGGACAATATGTATCAGAGACCTCCGAAAATTTCCATATGATTAGCCCATTTATGATTTTTTTTAATACATGCACTCTTTCGATCTAATGACTATTATTATCCGAACTATTTATCCGATGACTAATATATTTTTAATGATGTGGCACATCCTCGTAAAGAAATGTTTGCTGCTTTCACTATATAAGATAAGATAAGATTGTAAAACTTGCATGACTAAAATGTCATTACCAAATTAGGGTCCGACCACCACCACATATACAACCATGAATAAAGATTGTCGAATGAAAAAAATAGGTTGGTAGTTTCATTACTTGAATTAATCTTCAGAAATTAACATTGAAGAATTCTCTATAATGAAAAATAAAATAAAATTATTTAGCTAAAAGTTGATCGCTTTTTCCTACTCAGCTATTGGAAACTTTATAAAACCGTGTGCTGATCAACCTGCCGCTCCTCTGGTTTTGCACACGTTTCTTTCACATAATTTTTTAAGTTTTTTTTAAAAAATATACAAGTAAAAGAAAAGAAAAGCACACAATTTCCTAGCAAAAAGAAAAAAACATAAGCACACCATTTCCGGTCGATTTTAATTCCAGAAATATTTAAAAAAAGCCACTGCTTCGACGGGGCCCACTGGCAGTGACCTCTACAAATCACAGACAAGCCGCGGCTTCGGCAATGCATAGAAGCAGAGTATATAAAACTCACCGGAACGAGCCGTACGACGGCGACGGCGACGCCTCGCCGTGCGCGGGCAATGGCGCAGCGGCGGCGGCGGTGACGCCGAGCAGGAGGTACTCGACCCACCCGAGGTCACCGTTGCAGCCGATCCTCTTGCTCCCGTACCCGAACGGGCTCGTCCCCGGCGCGGCCGCCGCCGCCTCCTTCTCCGGCTGCGGCATCAGCGGAAGAACGCCGCCGCGGCGGCCTCCACCGCGCGCCAGGAGCCCGCGGCACGCCGTGGCCCGTCACCTTGAAGAACCCGTGTCCCTCGCACGCCGCACCAACCGGCGCGCCGCGTCCGCCCTGCAGGCGCCGCCGCCAAGGTCCACCTCCGGCACGTCGGCCAGAGGCGGCGCCGCCTTCTGCACCGCCGCCGGCAGGGCGATCTGCTCCAACTCCCCCTTCGCCAAAACCACCATGACTGAGCAACAGCTAGAATGCTAGTAGCGACAGCTAGAATGCTAGTAGCTATCTAGGTAGAAAACTGAGGAGAAGCAGAGGAATTGAAGGAAGGGAAGAATGGAGGAGGAGGTGAGGTGGGGAGGGAGACGAAAGGGGTGGCGTCGGCATATATAGGCATGGGGGTGTATGAGGATGACGATGACGATACGTTGATGATGTGTATCCTCGCTCCTTTTCGGTCGAGGTTGGTCTATTTTAGAACCGAGGAGGTATTCAGTAAACGTGCTGTAACTTGGTATGGTTTTAAAATTAATATTCGAGTTTAAATTTCTCATGTAGTATAATGTTTATGGCAAACAAAATCATAATCATATAGGAGTAAAACTGAATGTAAATAACAACCGATGATATTATTTTTATCAAATAAAATTTATAATAAATTATTTATTAGTTAGATATTTAAAGAGTTGAATTTTTAAATAGGTATGTGCATGATTTAGTGAGTGGGACGGGGCGACGGGCTCTGGGGTCTGGAGGTCTTGGTTCTACTCGTGACAGTTACCTGTCTGCGTAGGATACACTGCACTGTAGTGATATCTTGCCCACCGAATTAATGAGCATGGTTTATTGCACTATAGATGTGTTTAGTTCCACGTTAAAATTGGAAGTTTAAAGAAATTGAAACGATGTGACGGAAAAGTTGTTAGTTTTTGTATGCAGGAAAGTTTGATGTGACGAAAAAGTTAAAAATTTATTGAAAAAAGTTGGAATCTAGACGGGGCCTATGCATCACTGACAATCTGGCACGGTCAAAGTGGTTAAATCTTCGATGTTTCAACAATTCCTAGCGAGTGAGCTCTCTTTTTCAAAACAGGACCAATAGCGTTGGCTACTTTTTAACTATTGGCAGTCTCATGGTTGTAGGTTGAGGTATGGCTGGATAAGCCCTATAAAAATAAAGTAAGTAACAAAAATATATATAATTTATAAGTACAATTTTATATATGTATTGTTTGTGGTTCAAAATTTAATGTTAAAAATAGTCTATAACGAAAACAAATAATAAAATCAACCACAATTTAAAAAGTTTTGTCACGATGATAAGCAAAGGGGTAGGTGATGGGAGACTGAGTTTTTAGTTAGTGTTTACTTAGGGATGTAGCAGTGTTCATTGATTATGTGTATATTTTAAAGTAACGTGATACATTTTTTTTAGATAATGGAATGAAATAGCATCCCGGCCTTTACTCAAAAGAGCTACAGCCAATTATTACAAACCAGCACTCTGTAAGAGTGAAGTTCAAAAAGAAGCAAACACACCAACCAAACTAGACAAAATAACATTATTCCAGTCTATTGGTAAATCTCCATCCATGATTGGCAAACAGTTGCATAACCGTCGTTTCAACCTTACGACATGCAACAATTAAGAAATCTGCATCTTCATCACACTTTTGTAACTGTGCCCACAGACGAAGCCAATATGTTGCCTTGAAAATGACCTGCATATAAGTAACAGTAGGTGATTTGTCAAAAACCCTATCATTCCTACTCAGCCACAGTGCCCAACACAAGGCAGAAACTCCAACAAGTATCAAATTGCTTTTTTTGTTTATGACTCCCTGAGGCCAATCATAAAAAATATGAGATATGCTAGTAGGAATATATAAACCAAAAGAAAACTGAACTGCCCTCCAAATAAACTTTGCAAAATGACAATCAATGAACAAATGTTGGATAGACTCATTTTTCGTACAAAAGCAACATCTTAAATTACCAGTCCAATTCCGTCTTGCTAAATTATCCTTGGTTAACACAACTCCCTTAAGCAAATACCACATAAAGATCTTGATCTTACGCCGCGTCCGCCCTGCAGGCGCCGCCGCCAAGGTCCACCTCCGGCACGTCGGCCAGAGGCGGCGCCGCCTTCTGCACCGCCGCCGGCAGGGCGATCTGCTCCAACTCCCCCTTCGCCAAAACCACCATGACTGAGCAACAGCTAGAATGCTAGTAGCGACAGCTAGAATGCTAGTAGCTATCTAGGTAGAAAACTGAGGAGAAGCAGAGGAATTGAAGGAAGGGAAGAATGGAGGAGGAGGTGAGGTGGGGAGGGAGACGAAAGGGGTGGCGTCCGCATATATAGGCATGGGGGTGTATGAGGATGACGATGATGATACGTTGATGATGTGTATCCTCGCTCCTTCTTCGGTCGAGGTTGGTCTATGTTAGAACCGAGGAGGTATTCAGTAAGACGTATTGTAATTTAGTATAAAATTGGTATGATTTTAAAATTAATATTTGAGTTTAAATTTCTCACATAGTGTAATGTTTATGGCAAACAAAATCTTAATCATATAGGAGTAAAACTGAATGTAAATAACAACCGATGATATTATTTTTATCAAATAAAATTTATAATAAATTATTTATTAGTTACTACCTCCGTTTTTTAATAGATGACGCCGTTAACTTTTTCTCACGTGTTTGACCATTCGTCTTATTCAAAAATTTTATGCAAATGTATAAGATATAAATCACATTTAAAGTACTATGAGTGATAAAACAACTCATAACAAAATAAATTATAATTACGTAATTTTTTTGAATAAGACGAATGGTCAAACATGTGAGAAAAAGTCAACAGCGTCATCTATTAAAAAACGGAGAGAGTATATTTAAAGAGTTGAATCTTTAAATAGGTATGTGCATGATTTAGTGAGTGGGACGGGGCGACGGGCTCTGGGGTCTGGAGGTCTTGGTTCTACTCGTGACAGTTACCTGTCTGCGTAGGATACACTGCACTGTAGTGATATCTTGCCCACCGAATTAATGAGCATGATTCATTGCACTATGGCTGTGTTTAGTTTCATGTTAAAATTGAAAGTTTGAAAAAATTAAAACGATGTGACGGAAAAGTTGTTAGTTTTTGTATGCAGGAAAGTTTGATGTGACGAAAAAGTTAAAAATTTATTGAAAAAAGTTGGAATCTAGACGGGGCCTATGCATCACTGACAATCTGGCACGGTCAAAGTGGTTAAATCTTCGATGTTTCAACAATTCCTAGCGAGTGAGCTCTCTTTTTCAAAACAGGACCAATAGCGTTGGCTACTTTTTAACTATTGGCAGTCTCATGGTTGTAGGTTGAGGTATGGCTGGATAAGCCCTAGAAAAATAAAGTAAGTAACAAAAATATATAATTTATAAGTACAAATTTTTATATATGTATTGTTTGTGGTTCAAAATTTAATGTTAAAAATAGTCTATAACGAAAACAAATCATAAAATCAACTACAATTTAAAAAGTTTTGTCACGATGATAAGCAAAAGGGTAGGTGATGGGAGACTGAGCTTTTAGTTAGTGTTTACTTAGGGATGTAGCAGTGTTCATTGATTATGTGTATATTTTAAAGTAACGTGATACATGTCATGCAAATTTGTACTATATGTATTTTGTTTCTAATTTCACATTTCATAATCATATAGTCCATTCTATCAGGTGATATAATAAAATTAGTCAATTAAATCATTGCATAAAAAGTAACGAACGACCTATACTCATGCTAAGGTCCTGCAAAAAGAACTCAATAGTGGGCGTGTGGTGTTGTAGCACAAGTAGTAATTACGACAATAATAAACATAAAAGTCCTAATGAGATTCTTGAAAACATTTTTAGTGAAATTGATTTGATCTAGATCTGCTACAAAATAAGCAAAAATTGAAATGCACAACTCTCATTGCTCATCTTGTAAGTGGTAACCTTTATGATTGCTGATGAGGTAACCATGGGAGAAATTGTCATCTTCAAACATCGCCTTAGTGAGTTGCATGCACAAAGGCGACCAAGAGCGATAACGAGGTTCACGGTAGGTGATGGTATGTGACAGTTCTTACAAAGAATGAAATCCCACCTATCAGGTACTTCTTCCTTGATTGACAAACATTGCTCTTATATGACAGTTCAAAAAACACATTGGATCCTATTATTTATTTTAGATTATGTGAAGATTTCATTAAAAGATGGAATTACTTCCAGCCTCTACATGGATGCACACAAAAATCAAAGCAAAAAAAATGAAGGGTGACATACAAGAATATGTTGCATTTGCACATGTATATGCTTATTTGACATTGGTATAAAGTGCACAAGATAGCAGCAATTGTCATGGGACCCACCTCATCGCTTGCATGAAGCAAATGTCTTATTCGTATGATTGTCGTCTAAGAAACGTATGGCTGTCGTATAATACACATATGATGTTCCAAGATCGACATTAATTAATTAATTTGTACGAAAGTGCATGGTAGGCAACTAGGCATAAAGGAGAGATGGCCGTCGAGATCATCCCGCATGCAGGAAATGTCACTGTTGTATTCATGATACTCGTGTACGTATGAGTAACGTCGCCCTTATATCACATATATATCTGCTATAAGTTAACCAATAAAATTAAGCATGCTAAGTAAAGTACCGTCGATCACTAAACTTATTCATCTGTATCATTTAAGTCCCTAAACTGATCACTAAGTGTATTTTTTTCCTCGAACTTATTAAAATAATGTCACTCCGGTCCTAAATTACCACGATTCCTCTAGAAACCTACGTGGCACTCACGTGACATGTGGCGTTGATTGATTTTTTTAATGTTTTTTCTCCTCTAATTTTTCTATTCTTGATCCTGTTGGTGTGGAAGAGAGAGAAGAAAGAAGTGTAGAAGGGAAGAAAAAGAAAATACGGGATCGGAATGTTCATGTGGCATGCCACTTTAGTGTTCACGTGACATGTCACGTAAGCGCTACATAGGATCCTGTAGGGGTCGTGATAATTTAGGACCTAAATGATATACTTTAACAAATTTAAGAATTTGAAAATGTATTTTGAGAGTTCGAGAACCTATATGACACAAACAAAAAGTCTAAGGACCGACAATGCATTCCACTTGAACCAGCAGCAAAAATATGTTTTCACATATATGCATCGATCCTTAGTGTGATTTCTTGAGAGAGAGAGAGAGAGAGATGCTTCACGGGCGATATTATTATTCAGACGGCGCAAGCAATTTGCCACATGTTACACGTGATATCATATTCCTAAGTGACAGTTATTCTACTGTGCTACGCTACTGAGGTTGGCATGGGCAAAAGGAGGAATAGCTTGACAGGCAGACAAGTACAAAATAAAGAATTAGAAAACACATGAACATATAAGAATAGTTGGTTAAATAAATTAGAGGAGAACCACAGGAACACACAAATGGTCGGATGAAGACATTGGAGCTCTTGTTGACTTTTCTTCGATACCAAGATCATCCATTCCATATTAATTTCAAAGATAATAACATAATTTAATAACCTATTACAAATGCTTTTCTATTTTTTCTATAGGATCAAAATCCTTTAAAAGTTTTCGGAAATACCTTACATTTGAATATGTACGAAGTCAAGTTACTCTCTCCATTCCAAATTGATCATCATATTATATGGGTGCATTAAGACATAAAAAATATAATAACTCTCTTATACTATATTTATTCTGGCAACAAACACGATGTATGCACATTCCCCACTTTTTTTTGCCAATAGCAAATCAAAACACTTTGTGCATGGATGCATGCATCAATGTTCATTTACTTCAATGCACAAATAACAAATAAATTTAATGAATGAACACAAATATGATGATCAATTTGGAATATTCTCAAAAAGATTATATGATGATCAATTTGAATGGACGGAGTAATATAGAAGATTTTTATTTTATAGTATTATTGATAGAGACCGGTAAGAAATGTTGTAAAAGAACTCGTGTATGAAATAAAAACCAGGGACGAAGTGAACGATGTTAACTGGGTAGGTTTCCTGTGACGGAACCAGTTCACTCGGTTTTAAGTTCTAAACTTGACATAGATACTCGTATTTACGGCTAATATTTTTTTACTGGTATATGACGTATGCACAGTCAGTGAGATATCCATGTTGACTTTATTAATTGAAAGGTATATCAACCTAATTTTTCGGAGATGTCTCATAGTGGTCAGTGTGTACTATGTGGTACGCGCTTGTACTGTGCTTCTTGAATAAAAAACCCGGCGGGCCCCTCTGGTCGGGTGGTTGATGATTAGCGGCCGGCCATGCATGATTCCGGACGCGTGGGGGGGAAGGGGCCGACACGTGCGGAGCTGCATGCATATGCGTATGCTGCGCGGGTGGCCGGTGCCGACCGGCGGGGGGCTCCAGCGGCAGCCGCGCGTCCAGCTAGCAGCGACGCGATGCGATGGGTGTTTCTGATTCTGTGTGCGCACTGACGTTACTCCAGTACGGGTGGTCGGGCAGGGCTGGGTCGTAGTACTACTATACTAGTGCTGCGGTTTGACACACCGCCGTCAGATCTGTATAGAGATGCACGGCTGAGATCATCGTATTAGGATCTGTATAGTTGAGTATAGATCTGTATAGAGATGACGGCTGAATTAGAGCAACTTTAATAGTGTAGCCAACTACTGGCTCTAATTTATCTATAGCCAATTTAATAGCACATTCATATAATAGTTAGTTATAAACATATACTACACCATTAATATATAGTCCTACATTTCATACACACACAACGTATTGAAGTCTGTGCTGCAGCTGGTTACAAATTTGTAGCCTACTTTTCTTCTCACTCTTCTCTTCTCTTCTCTATACGTGTTTATAGCTGATTTATAGTTTGCTATTGTACTCGCTCTTATTTGTCTCCGGCAGCCACCGCACCTCGTGCTGATCTTTTTTTCTCTTTGAGGTTGAGATAAGTGTTGTGCTTGTTTCATGTGGCTCGGCAGGCGATGGATGATTTCTTGGACAGATTCAAAGATCAATAATATGATCTCGATACGACCCTGTCGTTTTGAACACATGTGGTTGAGGCAATATCTGCATAAAAAAAGTGTGCTAAGTCATATAACATATACATGCAGAAAAGGAAAAAAAAAACATACGAACAACGGCAATGGGCGAGAAATATCAAATCAATGTAATTTAAGAGGGGTATTTACAATGAATTATTTGGGGAAATATCAAACTCAAGATGATATTTGGGATTGTTTTTATGATTTTCCCTTCTGTCATCTTCTTCTTTTGTGAGGCTGATGCTCTATACATGTGCCGAGTTGTCTATACCACAAATTATCTAGTGCTAAATTTTGATTTCATCAAATTTGATTTGAAAATTCATGGAGAAAGTCCGTAATTCCTTTCTCATTTGTAGCTAGGGACGAAAATGGCTCAGAAGTAGACGGAGACCAATTCTATCCTTTTTGTTTTTATAATTTTTTTAATTGGAATTGAAATCGAAAAACTTAGATATGAAAAGGAAATCAAATATTATTAAATACAAATACGAAGCGAATGTAAATTGGCGTGAATATGGTAATGAATATTTATCAGAATATGAAAACAAATCTAACTACGCTCAAATCATCGAAGAGATTTAGCTCATTATTTTTCTAAAACAATAAATAGACACTTTAATTGTTTATCTACTTTAATTTTCAGGAGAACTACAATTAGCAAGAGCTACAATCATTTAACTCTAATTTGTCGGCAAATTTTACTACAGAACACCAGATCTGTGTAATTTGTTTATAGGCATCGAAAAAAGCGTGTCACAGCTAAAAGACATCCTAGAAAACCTGGTAATTTGCTAGACGACACTTTCGACTCAATTGGATAGTTAGATTTTATCCTAATTCGTATGGCATGGCCTAATAAAAAAAGCTCATTAAACACACAAAGCTCAGCATGCAAGCATATAGTATTTATATCTATAATTTATTTCATTCTAAAACCAAACATGCATACACATGCTAAATAATCATTCTCAAATCATTTTCATAATATTTCGATCCAAATCATTTCATCATTTCTCCAATATATAAAAAATATCCCACATCAAAGTGTGGGGCATCATCTTTTGTGAGACATAGCAGACCATACATGGCTTTGGTCTGGACAACTGTCGGTGAACAACTTTGAAGACTTTGAAGAGCTGCAATGCCGACCAATGGACCAAAGAGAGGCCACAACTACACATAGTTGTGTACAGCGAGGGATTTGCATACTTTGTCGCTCCACAAAATAGATTTTGATTATTTATCATACTTATCCACATCTTCGACGCGCTTCAACATGGGGCCACTGCTACAAAATCCTAATGGGTGTCGGTTGGAAACCCACATAAGTGTCGAATTCTTCAACCAGCATCTCGCAAGCAGCACTGATGATGAGGAACCAAATGTGTGGTTTAAAAACGACACCTTTATGGTTCCACTAATAAAAAACCAACTCGATACGTCGGCTCAATTAGCTCCTCATCACCCCTGAGATCCATCAACAACAAAGAACACAGAATCAACATTCAAGAACAAAATCAATGTCCACATATCAACAATAAAAATCCAAGAACACAGAGAGGAGGCTGCTGAAGAAGAGAAGGCCACCGCCGCCGCTGCTCACCATGGGCTAAGTCCGTTGTTGAGCGTCGGCGTGAGGAGAGGGCATCATCGCTTGTCGAGGGACCCACCTCCGTCATCTAGCAGGTCACCCTCGATCCGTCGTGCCAAGGTTAGTTGGCAAGCTAGATGGCGGTAGCTCGCCATAGCGCCAGCTACATCGGAGATAAGGAGCGATAGGGACAGTGGAGAGGAGGGATGGCTGCTGCGGCGGAGGTGAGGAGTGATGGAGAGGAGGAAGGAGGACAAATACAACGGAGATGAGGGGTGGTGGCAGCAGCAGAGATGAGGGGCCGTGATGGTGAGCAAGAGAGGGATCGTGGAGAAGCTAATAGAGGTGAGCAAGAGAGATAGGCTGGACTTTAGAGGCGAGGTCATCCATATATAAAAATTAACCGGGCCGGCTCGATCGATTGTCAACTGACTAACTGAAGAGTGTCGGTTTTCTGCAGAACTGACATCTATAACCCTCACATAAGTGCTAGTTTATTAAAAAGAATAGCACAAATATTATTTTGGTGTCAATATTTTTAATAAACCAACACATATAAGGGGTTATATATGTTGGTTTTTATTTGTAGACCTATATCAGATGTTGGAAAGATGAGAAAAATCTTATATATGCCCATTTTTTATGTACATATGAGGGCGTCAGTTTCGGTCTTCCAACACATCTATGTGCTTTTCTCGCCATATGAGGCTTGCTCATTCACGTCTTACTCTTTCATTCACGGATAGTGGGGAACCGATCTGGTAGTGTCTCTCATCTTGTCTCACAGCAACAGCGGACGCGTTTGTCCGACGGCTAGCGTGTTCATCCGATGCCTGCTAGGTGTTTCCCGCTAGGTTGCCCGTTGGTTGTTCCTTCCGTTATGCAGCTACATTTGGGCGAGTGACTGATTTACAATTCAGTTTTTCTCTTGCGCTTTGAGAAGCGGCTACATTTGGGCGAGTGACTGATTTACAATTCAGTTTTTCTCTTGTGCTTTGAGAAACGTCCAGGGGTTTTTCGGCTAGCTTCATAAGGTGGTGAGCTAGCCGGCTTGAGTTTGAGGTTTCACCCCTTCAATTTATTTGTTATCAGGTCTTCCCCTAGTGTTCGCGTTTTGCATTCGCGAAAAAGCGTTCTCTGACGCTTTCTTCCGTTTTGGCTCAAAGTCAGTTGCCAACGGTGATGTGCGTAAGTTCTGATTAGCAAAGACTACATGCAACATGTAGGCAGCTGCTCAAAATCAATGGTTATGCAGATTTTTTGCCAAACATGAATAAGATATAGTCTCGATCTAAAGTTCTAAACTCCTACTAATTACCATTACCTTTACTAATATTAGAATCAATTCCCTTATATAAACTCCCAATCATTTTTCCTCAAGTTACCAAGCTCCTAAATATTATTTTTTTTAAAAAAAAAACTCTCTTAACATGCTATAAGAACTTTTTAATCCACTTAATAACTCTCTAATATTTAATTTATGTGGTTTTGTCTTAAATAATTACTATATTTTCATCCATCATCTATTGAAAATGCAGAATGACACATCGATTATTTTTGGCACCACAGATCCCCTCCACAGCTGTACCCAGAGCCCAAAGCCGCTTTCAACGCCTCTGCTTTCGTCCAAATGTAGGACGCATTAGGGTGGATTCCATTCCTTTATCTCTACTACTTAAAAGCACATCCATCCTTCTATCTCCTTTTGATATGTGTGTAAGCATCGTTCCAGTTATTTATCTTCAATCCACCCACCCAACTTATCCCCAATTATATTGAGCCTACACAGGCATACTACTCCCTCCGTTTCACAATGTAAGTCATTCTAGCATTTCCCACATTCATATTGATGTTAATGAATTTAGACATATATATTTATCTAGATTCATTAGCATCAATATGAATGTGAAAAATGCTAGAATGACTTACATTGTGAAACGGAGGAATATTACTAGTATGAGGAAACAAAAAGCACAACAAAAATCTTGCAGCACGAAATGTAGGCATAATCAGCCCAGCCACATTGTTGGTCGCCCATCCTGCATCACCTGGATCCAGCTTTGCTGCGTGTTGGGAGTCTTGGACCACCTTAGGTGGTAATGCAAAAGCATGGTAGCCTGGGAAGCCCTGGGTGGCACTAAAAACTGGAAATAGAAATACCTCCAAAGGCAGCTCATTTCGAAGTCAAAGAGAAGTTCACAATTTTCCATGGAGACAAAATAAATTTAGAAGCACCGACAGAATACATGATGGTCGGTCATGATTTGAAAGCATGTAGTAAATGTAAGGCTAGTTTCACTGTTCCCGCGACAGAAAAAAAGATGTTTGGACAAAGATGGCTTCATAA
Source organism: Oryza longistaminata (assembly GCA_009805545.1). NCBI lineage: Eukaryota > Viridiplantae > Streptophyta > Magnoliopsida > Poales > Poaceae > Oryza > Oryza longistaminata. The sequence goes on from CM020186.1 coordinate 1,888,224, forward strand.
ATAGAATCAGATACTTTCTTCCAAATCAAGAGTAACAATACGGCATTCGGCATATTTTATTCATAAATCTGGAGCACGACAAATGGAGATAGAAACTAAGTAGCTTCAATATTCAAGAATGAGCATGTCTGATTGCATGACAATCTGCAGGAAAATTATTCCACAAAACAACAAAGACAGCGCATCAACCGATCAACTAATATTTTCTTCATTTGATATCATCATGGCATGATATTTATTACTATTATCATCGTGCAATATTAGTCTCTAATGTCATGAGGAAATTTGCCAATCATAGTCACCTTGAACTTTGACACGCGATGGGATGGGTGTTTCTGATTCTGTGTGCACACTGTCGTAACTCCAGTACGGGTGGTCGGGCTGGGTCGAGAATTAAAAATTTTATTGGAATTGAAAATATGTGACGGAAAAGTTGAAAGTTTATATGAGTAGAAAAGTTTTTGATGTGAAAAAAAAGTTAAAAGTTTAAAGAAAAAGTTTGGAACTAAACTCGGCCTACTGGTAGTTGCTGCGGTTTGACACACCGGCGCCGTCAGATCTGTATAGAGATGCACGGCTGAGATCATCGTATTATTTGTCTCCGGCAGCCACCGTACCTCGTGCGGATCCTTTCCTCTTTTGAGGTTATAGACCCTGTGCTTGTTTCATGTGGCTCGGCAGGCAATGGATGAATTCTTCGACAGATTCAAAGATGAATAATATGATCTCGATACGACCCTGTCGTTTTTTTTTTGAACTGTACGACCCTGTCGTTTTGAACACATGTGGTTGAGGCAATACATATTCATAAAAAAAAGTGTGCTAAGTCATATAACATATACATGCAGAAAAGGAAAAAAACATACGAGCAACGGCAATGGGCGAGAAATATCAAATCAATGTAATTTAAGAAGGGTATTTACAATGAATTATCTAGGAAAATATCAACCTCGAGATGATATTTGGTATGGTTTTTATAATTTTCCCTTATTTCATCCTTTTCTTTTGTGAGGCTGGCGCTCTATACATGTGCCGAGTTGTCTATACCACAAATTAATTATCTAGTGCTAAATTTTGATTTCATCAAATTTGATTTAAAAATGCACGGAGAAATTCCATAATTCCTTTCTCACTTGTACTCCCTCCATTTCACAATGTAAGACTTTCTAGCATTATCCACATTCATATAGATGTTAATGAATCTAGACATATATATCTATATAAATATGGGCAATGCTAGAAAGTCTTGCATTGTAAAACGGAGGAAGTAGCTAGGAATGAAAATGGCTCAGAAACGAACGAAACCAATTCTACCATTTTTGTTCTCATATTTTTTTTTTTTGGAATTGGAATCGAAATCAAAAACCTTAGATATGAAAACAAAATCAAATATTATTAAATATAGATACAAAGCAAAATACAAATCGGCATGAATATGATAATGAATATTTATCAGAGTATGAAAACAAATCTAACTAACCTCAAATCAACGAAGAAATGTAGCCCATTATTTTTCTAAAACAATAAATTGACACTTTTATTGTTTGTCTACTTCAATTTTCAGGAGAACTATAATAAGCAAGAGCTATATTCATTTAACTCTAATTCTCAGCAAATTTTTCTATAGAACACCAAAATTTGTGTATTTTGCTTACAAACATCGAAAAAAGTGTCACAGCTAAAAGACATCTTATAAAACCTGGTAATTTGATAGAGGACACTTTCGACTCAATTGGGAGAGTTAGATTTTTAAGAAATACGAGAATGCCCCTAGGACCACGAGCTTCAAACATGATATTAGAGTAAAAATTTAGAAATTATACAACTATAAATTTACAAACACCCCAAGTACATCAATAGCATACATCAATATTCTATCTTCCCTCCAGCCTCTGCTCAAAAGCTTTTGACCCTAGGGACACCTTTTTTCAAGAATTTCTCTCTTTCCAATTGAGTCAAAAGTGTTCTCCAGCAAATTATCAGTTTTTTTAGTGTCTTTTAGTCGTGATACTTTTTACAATGTCTACCAGCAAATTACACGAACTTTGAGAGTCCTGTACTAAAATTTTCCTAATTCGTATGGCCTGGCCTAATAAAAAAAAACTCATTAAGCACACAAAGCTCAATATGCAAGGATATAGTATTTATATCTACAATTTATTTCATTCTAAAACTAAACATACACATGCTAAATAATCATTCTCAAATCATTTTCATAATATTTCAACCCAAATCATTTCATCATTTCTCCAATATATAACATATATCCCGCAACAAAGCGTGGGGCATCATCTTTTGTGAGACGTAGCAGACCATACATGGCTTTGGTCTGGACAATTGTCAATGAACAACTTTGAAGAGCCGCAATGCCGACCAATGGACCAAAGAGAGGCCACAGTTAACATAACATAGTAGTGCACAGCAAGGGATTTGCATACTTTGTCGCTCCACAAAATAGATTTTGATTATTTATCATACTTATCCATATCTTTGACGCACTTCAACATGGGGCCACTGCTACAAAATCCTAATGGGTGTCGGTTGGAAGCCCACGTAAGTGTCAAATTCTTCAACCAGTATCTCGCAAGTAGCACTGATGATGTGGAAGTGGAACCAAATGTGTGGTTTAAAAACCAACACCTTTATGGTTCCGCTAATAAAAGAACTAACTCGATACGTCGGCTCAATTAGCTCTTCATCACCCCTGAGATCCATCAACAACAAAGAACACAATCAACATTCAAGAACAAAATCAATGTCCACTATCAACAATAAAAATCCAAGAACATAGAGAGGAGGCTGCCGAAGGAGAGAAGGTCACCACTGCCGCTACTCACCATGGGCTAAGTCCGTTGTTGAGCAACATGTGAGGAGAGGGCATCATCGCTTGTCGAGGGACCCACCTCCGTCATCTAGCAAGTCACCCTCGATCCGGTGTGCCAGGGTTAGCTGAGAGCTACCGCTATCGTCAAGCAGACTGTCCCCGAGCTAGATTCATCCGCCATCGTGCTCGTGGTGGCGAACCCAACAAGGAGTAGGGGCGCCAGCTGCGGCGGAGATAAGGAGCTGCACGGACAGTGGAGAGGAGGAAGGATGGCGGCTACGGCGGAAGTGAGGAGTGATGGAGAAGAGGAGGGAGGACGCTTACAGTGGAGATGAGGGGTGATGGCAGCAGCAGAGATGAGGGGCCGCGGTGGTGAGCAAGAGAGGAAGGTAGAGAAGCTGATAGAGGTGAGCAAGAGAGATAGGATGGACTCTAGAGTCGAGGTCGTCCATATATAAAAACCAGGCCGGCTCAACAATCGAGGTGAGCAAGTGAGATAGAATGGACTCTAGAGGCGAGGTCATCCATATATAAAAACCAGGCCGGCTCGATCGATTGTCGACTCGACTAATTGAAGTCGATGGATTGTCGACTCGACTAATTGAGGAGTGTCGGTTTTCTATGGAACTGACACCTATAACCCTCTCATAAGTGCTAGTTTATTAAAAACAATAGCACAAATATTATTTTGGAGTTAATATTTTTAATAAACCAGCACATATAAGAGGTTATATATATCGGTTTTTATTTGTAGACCCCATATCAGATGTTGGAAAGGTGAGAAAAATCTTATATATGCCGATTTTTTATGTGCATATGAGGGCGTCAGTTTCGGCCTTTCCAACACCTCTATGTGCTTTGCTCGCCATATGAGTCTTGCTCATTCACGTCTTGCTCTTTCATTCCCAGATAGTGGTGAACCGATCTGGCAGTGTCTCTCGACTCTCATCCTGTCTCACAGCAATAGCGGTCGCGTTCGTCCAACGGCTGGCGTGTTCATCCGATGCCCGCTAGGTGGTTGCCGTTGGTTGTTCCTTGCGTTCTGCGGCTACATTTGGGCGAGTAACTGATTACATTTCAGTTTTTCTCTTACGCTTTGAGAAACGTCTAGGGGTTTTTCGGCTAGCTCCATAAGATAGTAGGCTAGCCGACCAGAGTTTAAAGTTTTACCTCTTCTATTTATTTGTTTTCAGGTCATTCTCTAATATTCGCGTTTTGCATTCGGGGAAAAAGCGTTCCCAGACACTTTCTTCCGTTTTGGCTCAAAGGCAACTCGTTTTGGCTCAAAGTCAGTTGCCGACGGTGATGTGCGTAAGTTCTGATTAGCAAAAAGATTGTCCATTAGTTTTGGGGAGTCTGTTTTTGTTTTGAGGACAAAGACTACATGCAACATGTAGGCAGCTGCTAAAAATCAATGGTTATGCAGATTTTTGCCAAACATGAATAAGATATAAGTCTCGATCTAAACTCCTACTAATTACCATTATCTTTACTAATATTAGCATCAATTCCCTCATATAAACTCCCAATCATTTTTCCTCAAGTTACCAAACAAGCCATATGGATTTCCGTTAATACTGTCATATTTGCCAAGCTCCTAAATATTATATATATTTTTAAAAAAAACTCTCTTAACATGTTATAAGAACTTTTTAATCCACTTAATAACTCTCTAATATTTAATTTATGTGGTTTTGTCTTAAATAATTACTATAATTTCATCCATCATCTATTGAAAATGCAGAGAGACAAATCATCGATTATTTTTGGCACCACAGATCCCCTCCACAGCTGTACCCAGTGCCCAAAGCCGCTTTCAACGCCTCTGCTTTCGTCCAAATGTAGGACGCATTAGGGTGGATTCCATTCCTTTATCTCTACTACTTAAAAGCACATCCATCCTTCTATCTCCTTTTGATATGTGTGTAACCATCGTTCCAGTTATTTATCTTCAATTCACCCACCCAACTTATCCCCAATTATATTGAGCCTACACAGGCATACTACTCCCTCCGTTTCACAATGTAAGTCATTCTAGCATTTCCCACATTCATATTGATGTTAATGAATTTAGACATATATATTTATCTAGATTCATTAGCATCAATATGAATGTGAAAAATGCTAGAATGACTTACATTGTGAAACGGAGGAATATTACTAGTATGAGGAAACAAAAAGCACAACAAAAATCTTGCAGCACGAAATGTAGGCATAATCAGCCCAGCCACATTGTTGGTCGCCCATCCTGCATCACCTGGATCCAGCTTTGCTGCGTGTTGGGAGTCTTGGACCACCTTAGGTGGTAATGCAAAAGCATGGTAGCCTGGGAAGCCCTGGGTGGCACTAAAAACTGGAAATAGAAATACCTCCAAAGGCAGCTCATTTCGAAGTCAAAGAGAAGTTCACAATTTTCCATGGAGACAAAATAAATTTAGAAGCACCGACAGAATACATGATGGTCGGTCATGATTTGAAAGCATGTAGTAAATGTAAGGCTAGTTTCACTGTTCCCGTGACAGAAAAAAAGATGTTTGGACAAAGATGGTTTCATAAACAGAATCAGATACTTTCTTCCAAATCAAGAGTAACAATACGGCATTCGGCATATTTTATTCATAAATCTGGAGCACGACAAATGGAGATAGAAACTAAGTAGCTTCAATATTCAAGAATGAGCATGTCTGATTGCATGACAATCTGCAGGAAAATTATTCCACAAAACAACAAAGACAGCGCATCAACCGATCAACTAATATTTTCTTCATTTGATATCATCATGGCATGATATTTATTACTATTATCATCGTGCAATATTAGTCTCTAATGTCATGAGGAAATTTGCCAATCATAGTCACCTTGAACTTTGACTATATTATGACATTTTCAGAATCAATGTTCTTTTAGGAGATTTTGCTACAGGCTTACAGTAGAGCACTACCATAACACAAACACGCCAAAAACATGAACCATGCAAAATGATGTCAATGAACAGCAACTGGAGATGATAAGAAGCTTACAAATCTAGTTAAACTCACCAAGTAAGCAGGGAGCAAGTTGTGAACATGATGGGATGTCTGACACAAGGATTGAAGATTTCTTGGAAGACAAATGTCAGTGTAATCACAAGCTAATTCAAAATTGTATGTTTTCAGCAGATCAGAGTAGTTTCATGACCTTCCAATAAATACAAGTACAATCTCCAAATCTATGACGATAACTCCATCCACGAGCTTGCTTCTAATAATGATGCCACTGCAGCTTCAAGCTGACAACTCCATGAGGTTGCTACCAAGAACGGCTCTGATGCTGCTTCAAGCTCATGCAACGGGAGCATGTGCATCTATAAGGCTAGTATGTTTCTCTCATTGTCCCAATAATTTTGTCTGCGTAACTATTTTCTCACTTTATCTGTTTGGTAAAATTTTCTCATGGTAGTACACTTTTCACATGATAGTAGAGGAACTACACCCATTAAAACACTTGGAAACTATACCGAATGAGAGATCTGTTGTGCAGACTGAATGATTGGAAGTGGATGGGCCTCTGTGTTGAATACATACTTATCTAATGGAAGAATATTGCTTTCACCAAACAGCAAATACAAGTATTTCAGTGTTTCTCCAAGGAAGAAAGTTTCCATTTTGTCTCTCCTAGGTGGAGGCAAGCTTGTGACATCATCCAATGAAGTATAGCCACCAGAATCAACTCTTGTATACTTCTCAAAAGCCTGAAAAATCTGCCAACCCCATTCCCTATACCTGTGTAAAAGAAAAGGAGATAATAAAAGGATAGTCAGTGGTGGCATTATTGCCTGGCTATCCTCCCGGCGGTGTTTACCCCCTATGAACCCTAACCCATAACATTATTCAAAATTGAGTGGCAGGTGACCTAAAGATAATAAAGTAGTGTTATATCTTACTTTGGATCCTCTGTGATTCTATATAAAACAAATAGTGATTCTACAGTCTCTGGGCGTAAAAGATTGTGACGATCCAGAGGTTTGATTATGATCTCATTAACATATTGAGAACTTTTGTTCCCACCATCAGGTCCTCCCTCGGAATTACCCTGTAAAATGCACATGTCAATATTTTTTTCAAAATCAAAATGGACATCAATATATATGAAAAATAACAGGTAATGGGGATTTAATTCAGGAGTACATTGTAATACTCCATAAAATGCTGAACCACTTACCTCAATGTGAAAATAAGCAATTTCAGGAGCAAGTCCAGTAGATGTCACAAAGTACATTTCGACACAAGTTTTGGCCAAATCTTCAGCAAGCTGCAGATTGTCTATGTCTTCCGCAGTCAATAAATGATTTTCAAGAGCTTTTTTCTTGGTTATACCCTTCGTTGCACCCAGAGCAAGGGTACCAGGAAGAAAACACACCTACAGAATGAAGACAACTCATCATTAGTTATCAAGGAAAACAAAGTGGTGCACATCACAAAAGGGGTCAAAAAATGCCCGGGAAAAAGAAAAGATTTGAAGGATGATCGAATTATTTTTTTAGTTATAAAAGAAATAGAGAGAGTTCCAAGTAGTTGCATACCAGGTGATCCATTTTAGGGCTAAAACCACCATTTCGTCCATAGGGGAGCTCCCCAACGAAGACCAGCCCATTTGGAATAGTTTTTCGAACAAGAAGATGCTTGACCCCTTTCATTGCTTCTGTATACATTTCAAATAGATACTTCAAACTAGTGTCACGATATCTTTCTTGCTGAACCCATACTTTCAATAGGTATTCATAGTAACTGTCACCACGAGATCCTAATCGAATATTTTCTCCACTAAATTGACCAGAGGAGGGACTGCATATAGAAAACAATAATGAGAGCATAATCACCTCAAATATCAATTTTTCTGATGGTTAGACAATGCAATAGATTCTGAACTTAATTTAGTGCCAAAGCACAGAAGGGTTCAAGCAATGCATACTTGATGTAAATAGGAACCAAACCCTCCACTGTTGGGAGTGTTCGCATATGCTCTAACACTTTCATTGCCTCTAAGTCATACTTTGGATCTCCTGATATTGTGCTAAGGTAACTGTACTCCAGCTGCAATGTTGTAGCCTCAGAGGTACTGCTTAAACCATCAGGGGCTGCATGTGCAGTTCGATCTCGAAGAACAACATCACTTAAAGGTATAGCAGTTGGGCTTGATGTAAAGGCTAACAATAATCTGTCTGCCAAGTCCTTTGAAACTTCCAAAAGACGCTCCGGATTAGCCCTTTTAGATGTCATTGGTATCCCAGAGTCACCTCTTGCTTTGTCACCACCACTCAAGTGATAGGCACTAAGAAGCCCTCCCAAGACACGGATAGTAGTTTCAAATAGATTGACCTGCCCTTTCTCACTTAACTTTTTCATGAGATTATCTTCAATCCATTTTGATGCTTCGGAAACAACATCATCAGCACCCATTATTATTGCAGTGTCTAAAGAATCTACAACAGTAGCGCCTAGACCTCCTAGTCCATCTATACCTCGGGCGGGTTAAAGGCATAAGCTCATCATAACCCATTGCATAATTTCGATAGCCAGACCATGCATGTTCAAATGCTTCTTTAACTTTCTTCTGTCTGAGTGTCCATTCAGATTGAGGAGACTTTAGAAGCAATGAATTGTTTCTATAGATTTCATTTGGAGGAAGACGTGGCGGCAGCCTTGGTGGCTTTCTCCAAAATGTACGAATTTTGGGAAAATCTTTCTTGGTATGTGTATTCCCTACTTTTTCATGGAGCTCACCAGATACAAAACCATCCGAACTTTTGTGCACAAGTAAGTATATTACGCCAGAAACCATTAAAAGACTCAAAAATTTTCCAACAGTGAACTTTCCACATTGGTACTTGCTGCTATTGGTAAACAGAGCCTGAGAGGCCATCTGCATAGGGAAATAAATAAACATTACGAAAGAAGAAATAAACACATTAAAAAATTAATAAAAATTTCACATTGCAAGAAGTCGAAAACAACTGTTATGAACTTACTTTACAAGCTAAGGATATCAATTGATCGTCAAAAGCAAAGTTATAGGATTCATGAGAGTGAATTTTATTTAATTCCTAATGCTATGTAATTAGCATTCTAACACTATCTACTACTACACAACAGATCTCACGAAATATTATCATTGTGAATTTAGTTATAACTGGCAATCATAAATCTTATGGGGAACCGAAGACGGCAGTCAAACACTTGGCGCTCAAACCTCAATCTCTATAGCCATAGCATTCAACAAACCGGATCTATCGCAGTCCACTAATAATGGGCAAAGGCAGAAAACATTTTAAAGTCATCCAATTCTTTCAGCTCTGGCATAACTAGGAGACAACTATTCGAATCCCTAAGTGCACAAACTTATTAAATTAAATTTGGCAGCAGCACAAGAACAGCACATAATTATCAGGTCCAATCAAATCAGACACACCCTAAGGCGCAGGCGCCCACGGACGTGACCAAAAACGAATTCGGCAGCAGCTAAACCCACAGATCGGGGAGCCATGAATCCCTCAAGCCAACCAAATTTCACACCTTCTACATACATCTCCTAAAACAAAAACACAAATGCTACTGAAAACGAAGCGAGCAGCCGCACCGCGCCGCAACGGATTCGGGGATCACAACAGCAAACCGCATATGCGCACCTCGCGGGGGAAAGAAATGGGGGGTGGGTGGAAGGGGATCGGGAGGGAGCAAAACCTTGAGGCGAGATCGGTGGCGGAACTTGGCGTTGTTGTAGGCGCCGCCGCCGTCCACATCGCGCATCGAGTAGGGGAGGGGGCCCGAGCCGCCGCCGCCGCCGCCGCTCATCCGCGCGGAGGGAGTGGGGATTGGGGATTGGGTTGGGGTGGTGAGGAACGGAGCTTCGAGAAGCTTCTGGAAGGGGGAGGAGGCTCGTGGCGCGCGAGATCCGGGAGAAGAAGAGAGGACACGACCGCGGGGCGAACGTGACACGTCGTGGACTTGCGGTCTGTTTGGTTGGAGGGAGTTTTTTTTAGAGGGATTGGGTGTTTAGAGGGACGAGGCTATTAACTATTTTGTTTGGTTCGGGAATATGGGAATTTGGATGGGATGGGGATGGGGAATTGAGGAATGAACTCTCTCATTTTCAATACCTGGGTAGGGGCAGGTAATTGGGAGGGAATTCCTTCTTTACTTCGCATAAACAAATCTCAGCCCTCCAGCTCCAGCTCCAGCTCCAGCTCCACCCCTCCTGGAGTTGGAGCTCAGCCAAACAGTTTCAGCTCCACCAAAACTAGGAGTAGAGCTGGGTGGAGCTCTCTCACAAAATGTACTAGAGTTGTGGAGCTGGGTTTAGGCAGCTCCACAACTCCACTCTAGACCCAACTCCTGGAGTTAAATTTAGGAGTTGGAGCTGAACCAAACAAGCCATTAGTTTACTGCAATAATAGCGTGGAAAATTATCACAAAACTATATTGCAGCAAACTGAAACTTGTTGCTAATGTCACAGCAAACTGATAGTTTTATTACTAAAGTTGCAGTTTTCTAAAATTTACTCTTGTTTTAATGAATTAAGGGTATCGGCAAAAAGAAAAAGAAAAGTCTATACGCCCTACTACCTCCCGCTGATTTTTTTTAAGTACGTCTTTTTTAAAAAATAACTTGATTACTATTTTTATTATAGTATATATAGAAATATCAATAAATGAGAGCTTCTTTGATGCTTGGAATTGATTAAGATAAAAGATACCATATGATCAACATATGATCTAATGCATTAAGATAAAAGATACCATGGAAAATATACTTAAAGGGTGGGCAAGGTACGAAAGATGAAATGTTAAAATAGTAATTGATTTTCATGATTTATTTGTACAGTTAAGGGAAAATACTTACAATCATCTTTTACCTTAGATTCAGGATTTCAGGAAATCACCAGTATCAAATATTTTGGTCTAAAGTTGTCTACGCTGCACGTTTGATGCAAATTAGAAGTAACATGCATCGGCATGGTACTTGACTAGTTTCTCATTGTGCCCGATTTTCTTAATTGAATACTCAGCGATTAACAAGCATAATATCTTCTTTGGTCATGCTAGCAATTAAGCGCATCAATTTTGCAAGAAATCAATTGCTCCAAACTTTTCAATTACATTTAACAGCTTCCGAGCTAATCAACGCTTCACAAAAATGAATCTTTTGTCACCAAGACATGTAACAAATATCATGGAGTGAATACAAGCATGCAACTAATGAGTATTTAGATGGCTCCTTGGGTTCTAATCAAACATTTAATTTACCTCTCCATGTAAGTATTGGATAATCTCCATGTAAGTCTTGGATGCATAAAGACTACAAATGATATTTTGAAGAAAAAAATCAAATGTGAAATATGTCTAACTCTTGTGTATGGAGGGAGTACACAATCAGATCAGCCATCATATGTGTTCACCGGTCGCCACCAATGTGCACGCTCGCGCACGGCTGGCCCTGCTCCTCACTCCTTTCTACTAGGGTTAGAGGCACACATGGAGTGGGTTACTGTCACACCCCTGAAGTTCTTCTCCCAAGCTTAAATTAATTAATAAATGGTCTCGAGAAATTACCTGTGTAAAAGCAAGAGAGAAACCCTAATTGAATTAATGCTAATAATAATAAAAAATGGCATGTGGGATTTTTCTTGAGTTCTACATGTCAAAATATGCTAACAGGATTTTTTAGTGGAATTTTCAGAGCTCTAGAAATAATTTTAATCAATTAAAAATGAGCACGAGCAATTATTTAATCCCTAGAAATTCATTTCCCCTTTTTCTTTTTCTTTTTCCCCTCCTTTTTCCTAATGGGCTGCCGGCCCATTCTTTTTCCCCTCCCCCTCCCCGCTGGGCCGGCCAAAGGCCAAGGCCCAGCAGCCGGCCGTCTCCTCCCTCCTCCCTTCGGGTCGCCGACAGGTGGGGCCCCACTGTGCGGGCGCCGTCCCCAACCTCCAGCCGGCGCCGTTCCACAGCCCCGCCCCGCAACCGCCCGCTCCCGCGTCTCCCGGGCCACGCCGCCCACGACGTCGTCTCCCCCGCGTCTCCCGCTCCCCCACTACCCATCTCCCGCTCCGCCCGCACGCCACGGAGGGCCAGGATTCGAATTTCGAATCCCGCCTCTCTCTCCTCTCCCATTCCCCCACGTCGGCCGGCGGTTCCCGCCTCTCCCAGCCACGTCCCGAGCTCCCTCTCCCCCTATTTAAGCACCGCCGCCCGTCCCTCTCTCTTTTTTCCCCATTTCGCCGAGCTCCCCCGTGCCCTCCTTCGCTCTAGCACCGTGCACCCGCCGTCGTCGCCGCTTTTCCGCTCTCCGGCCGCCACTAGCCGTCGCTAGCCGCCACGCTGAGCCTCGCCGCCGACCGCCACCGCGTTCGCCATCGCGTGGAGCACCCCGGCCGCCGCTCGATCGATGCCGTCCGTCGCCGGAATCCCATCCGCCCGTCCGCCGGTGAGTTCGGCAATGGCCGCCGCCTTCGGCCGGTGTCTCCGCCCTCTATGATCTCTCTCTCCCTCTCTAATATTTCCCATTGTGTCCCCTAGGCCAGTCCGGAGCCCGTCCGCCCGTCGCCTTTGCCGCTTGTCGCTCGCCGACGCCGTTCGCCGTCACCTTCCCCGAGCCGGGCGAACCCGTGGTGAGTACCCGCCCCCTTTTCCCTTTCCCTCTCTCCCTCCCGCGGCCGCCTAGCGCCGCCGCCTAGCTGTGTCGCCACCGCTCGCCGCCGTCGGCCACTCGCCGCCGGCCCGCCCTCGCGCCGCGCCGCCTCGCGCCATGGCCGCCGGGCCAGCTTAAGCCGCCCACGTGCCCGGCCGTGGCCGCCCCTCCGCCGTCCGATCCACCTCGAGTGGATCGGGGCCGTCCATCCGCCGCTCGCGTGGTCGCCACATGGCCGCCACGTCGGCGCCACGTCGGCGCCACATGTGCGCCACGTGGTGGACCTCTCCTCCCAGTCCCGTGGACTCGGTCCATCATGGACCGTGCCCCAAGCCTAGGACATGTGGGACCCGCATGTCGGCGCCGCCCCCTCTCCGATGACGTCACCAGGGCTATAATTGCGCAATAAATAAATTAAGAATTTTTCTGTTTTTAGTAAAAACACAGTTGAATCTTTTAAAATTCATAGAAAATTCATCCGAGCTCCGTTTAAGTCCATTCAAGTCTCAGTAAATCAAGAAAAATGCAAAGAATCCATTAAAAATGGTTTTGTTCTCTGTTTCAGTAGTCTGTTTGCATTGTTTGCCTTGTATGTCGCATAGATTCCGGCTCTCCCGGCGCTCCGGTGTACTTTGAGATAGTCGCCGAGGTCCCTCCGGCAGCAGAGCGAGGCAAGTCATGCTCATCACTTGAACATTTGTGTCCCATATTACAAATGCTCTATTGTTTTCCTTAAATACTGCATTGTTTTATAATGTTACTATGGGATGATTACCTACTGTCTCAGCCATACTATTTGTTACCCTACTCCTTTGTTAGCTTGGGATATAGCATGACTAGACATTGGATTAGGGATTGCTTAGCCATGCTTAACTCAACTAGTACACAATGGGGGGAACTACACTAATGCATAGATTCCAGACTCTAGTATTGATGTTGGATTAGTGCCACCGTTTTGTGTGGTTAATTAAAATGTATTAAATGGTGGCTGTGGGTGCATGGTTTGGATGGTCGCACCCATGGCAATTAAGGACCGATTCGCGGAAAACCCTGGAAGAATTCCTCGTACTTACCACAAGCCAGCGTAGGCAACGGCTGGGCTTGTAGTGTAGCTTTCCTCTAGCTGACGCATCCAGGCAAGGGTGAGCGTGATGGAGCTCGGATGGCCCTGCGACGGCCTAGGCGGCTTTTGGATTCACCTAGGCACGAGAGGGGACTGCCCACTGCCTTGCGAGGAGTGGGGGTGAAACCTGAGATGTGGTGTGTTTGGTTAGAGGGGGTTATGCGAAGGGTCCTGTCACGGCCTCTTTCCGGTATGTCGTGGTGGCATGTCGGCACACGGGAACGTGTCGTGGGGCTGTGTCTTGTGGGTATAGTTGTACACCTCTGATCAGAGTAAAACTATTCGAATAGCCGTGCCCGCGGTTATGGGCGGTCAACCAGATTCACCGTGATTAGACTCACCCTAGTTTAGTCCAATGGAATTGATTAGTTCAGGTGGTTGGTTGGGCCTGTTGCAACATGGTGTAGCGTTGGACAGTGGATGATTAATAATGATTAATTACTACAACTGCTTTACTGCTTTCAACTACTGTTTATAAATGCTCCCTTTATGCAAATGAACTGCTCTCGCTATCCTTTGGTTATATCCTGCATCATACCCCCTATTCCGGTATGACTTGCTGAGTACGGTGGTTGTGCTCAGTCTTGCTCTACTTTTCCCCAAACCCCAGAGTTTGAGTATGCGTCAGATGGTGGCTATTTCGAGGAGTTGGTTTCGTCCGTGCCGCCGAGGATGCCTATGGAGTGGTGTTCCCGCTGCAATCCAAGTCAAGGCTTAGCACCAGTTATCTTTTAATTTCCGCTGCATTTATGTAAGACTTTTATAATGTTTGTAAGACGTGGATCTGTATGTCAACTTTGTCATTTGTGTACCCTGGCCGGTCCTGGACGGGGGTTTTAATGCACATTCTGCCTGGAATTCTATTCGGGAATTTATGGGCATGACAGTTACCAATCACATCGGTATAGTACGCTTCTACCCTTATTAATATTATTTCTTATTAGAAAAGATGCCCAACGAGTAAACTGAAATTATAACAAATATAAAAATATTAGATGATTAGGGTTTAGTTTTTCATGATATGAGCCCCTAAAAAAATATATTCCTTAGAAATAAAAAGTTCTTAAAAAAAGATAAAAAAGGCCCTGTCGGCCTGCTAACGCGCGCTCGGCCCATGAAACGTGCGTGGCCCAGTGGTGTTGTGGCCCGAGATGGAGGCTGGCCCGACGCGGGATCGATCTGAGCCATTCGTTTTGATGGATGGCTCTGATCGGTTCTGAATCCATCAAACCCGTTGGTACCAAAACCCTAACCGCAATTCACATTTTCCCCTCTCATCCCCCACCGCGAGTTCCTCCTCCCCCTTCCCTCCCGGCGACGCCTCTACCCCTCTCCTCCCCTCTACCGACTGGGGGCGCCGCCACCTCTCTGCGGCTTCCTCTCCCCCTCCCCCCACCAGCATCGCCAGTCCCTCTCCTCCTCTCCGTCCTGTCTCGCTGGCATATCACGAAGACGATGGCACGACTCCATTCGCGAGCGGATAAGGAGAGAGAGGGGTGGAGCGCGGCGGCTTCCCGTGGATAGATCCGGCGGCACCGACAGCGGTTGCGGCTTCCCGCGGCCCAATCTCTTCCCACGGTGGATCCGACGGCGGCGGCTTCCCACGGCAGATTCGGCGGCACTGACAGTGCCAACGGCTACCCGCGTGCAGACCCAGCTCGCGGGCTGATCCACCACCGACGGCGGCTTCCTGTGGTGGATCTGACGGCAACAACAGTGGCGGCTGCTTCCCGGGGTGGATCCGGCAACACCGACGGCGCCGGCGGCTACCCACGTGCAGATCCGGCTCGTGGGCCGATATGGCAGCGGATCCGATGGCGACGACAGCGGCGGCTTCCTGCGGCGGATCCAGTGGCTACCCGCATGCAGATCCAGTGGCAATGACGGCGTCAGCGGCTTCCGGTGATGTTTTTATTAATTTTTTCTCTTTCGCTGGATTGTCCTATTGGATTTTGTATTTATGTTTGTGATGAATTTTCGCTGGATCGCTCGGGCATTTGGTTGTTGATGCGGACTCTGGATGATTTTTTTTTTGTCTTGGACTCGCATATCGGATGTTGCGGACGAAAATATTAGGTGAAGATGGACGAAAATCCACCGGAATCCTTATGTATTTTTAATTAGGTATAAATTTCTAAATTATCCTTTAGAAATCAACGGTGGATATTAATTTATCAAAATACTTTTTAAGACCAATATATATATATGGTCATCATATTTCTAAGATAAATATTGCAGATGTTATTTATAATCAAAGTTTTAAAATTTTGACAATAGGCTTGTCCAAAATGACAAGTATTTATCTTACTAAAACTATGTGTCACATTATAAGTACATCTAGATTTCTTATAACTTCCATCTATTTAAATCAAACGGTCCAGATCATTGTTACTAAGAATTTTGTAAAAAATAATTAGTACGTGTAGCAGTACAAATGCATACTTGATGTATATAGAGACCAATGGTACCCGGTTTTATAGGTACGAGATAAAATTTGAAGCATTATAATACCATGCTTATGGGATCAAAATGTTGCATAAAGCTTTTTAGTTTTTCTCCTATCACTTATATGTGGGCCTCATCTTGTAAAGTTTTATTGTGCCCACGCAATATCATAGTACTGCACATTACATAAAATATATTTTATGTACGATCTTAATTGAATTAAAGTTCAAATGCATAGATCATATAAAAATATTTTTTGCTAACATGAAATTCTAAAAATTATTAAAGAGATACAATTACACTGTTAGCACGGGCATATTACTAGTATAAATAAGGCAGGCTGTTTCTTAAAGGTAGAGATAATAGTTAAGGTAGAATGCCCACTCTCACTGCTTTTGGTTATATCCTGGCAAATACCTAACATGTTTTCATTTTTAACAACGACGTCCTAGGGACACCTTATATCTGATTTATATTAAGAAAAACAAGAATCAGTATAGAAAAAACCATGAAAATTATAATTAAATTTGATAAAGCCTTCCCCTCCACCGCATTCAGTCGTAAATATGATCACTTTACGTTGTTTCATATCCCCGTTCATCCTATCATTAGTGGAAGAGAGGACAAACAAAAAACCAAGCAAAATCTAGGTAGTCCTAATTGCACGGTTGTTTTAAAAACCGCAATAGCCGTCCATCCCAATGAAGGAATCCATAAAACCGCTGAAAAAACATCAGCAAGGCCATGCCCCAATCCCAAACTAGCTAGATCTACTTCTGCACCGCCATCCATCGACATGCACACAACCCTCACAAGCCCTTCACCACTGTCGAATGGACCACCCGTGAAGCAGAAAGAAAGAGAGCTCTGGAGGGTCGTTATTCCAAAGAACGTCATTTCTCCGCTCATGCAACAATGCCATGGACACAAAGCACATAACACAATCACATCCTCATGAGAGAAACCACCGAGGAAAGATAGTCAGGAAAGCACTATATATAAGATTCACCATCACGGAGAGAAGACGAAAAAATTATCTAGAGGAAAGACCAACACAACAGCTGCCTATGAAACAGGATGTCCCACCACAACACAAATCTTTAAGCGATTGAAAGTTCAAAAATTTCACCATTAGAATACCGCGATATTGTCAGATATTATTTGCGTTCCATTTATTGTCACATAGTACAACCCTATAAATAGTTGCGTAAGCGTCTTGATCTAGACTCATATTTCTCACATCCCTAAAGCTACAACTTACCCCCATAAATAATTGAAGAAAAACAATAATAAAAAAGAGAGAGCAAGCAATTAATGAAAAAAAACACAACAATAATTAATTCCTAATAAATCTACACTCATGTCATATACTACTACAGAATAATCTACTGCTGCGCCTCGAGGTCCCTCTCCCTGCCATCGTCCACCACTGTCCCCGTCGGCCTCGGCGCCGGTGCCGGCGCCGACGATGTCAATGCCCGCGACGCGCTGCTCTCCGGCAACTTCTCAACGCGTGCCGCACCGGCCGGCCTAACAACCACCTCGGCACGGCAGACGGGGCACGTCGAGTGCTCCCTGAGCCACACATCGACGCAGCCCCGGTGGAAGACATGCATGCATCTGGGCAGCCGCCGCGCCGCCTCCCCGTCGGCCATCACGGCGAGGCACACCGCGCACTCCCGCTCCTCTTCCTCCTCCACTGCTGCCCCCACCGCGCCGCCGCCGCCCTCCTCCCTCTGCTTGTATGCGAACACCGGCAGCGCCGCGATGGCGTCGTCATCCAGCCCGGCCGACCGCTTCTTGGCCGACCCAACCGCCTCATCCGAGGCGCCGTCGTCCCGCCGTGGTCGCGCCGACCTCCACACGAGGTACCACCGGATGATGCAGAGGATGAGCAGGATGGCGAGGAGGGAGCCGAAGCTGATCCCGAGGACGACGACGTACGACGCGGTGGTGCAGCACGCGCGCGCCACGGTGGCAGAAGCATCACGACGCGTCGTTGTGGCCGAGGCGTGCAGGTAGCCTGGCGAGCTGGCCGACGACGAAAGCGCGAAGCATGCCTGGTCAGCCGGGAGCAGTCCGTGACGCTCCCGCTCCCACCGTCGCGGCGGGTGCCATTGCTGCCAGAAGGGGCAGCGGCGACCGAGGACGACGATGACGATGGCATGGCGAGAGGTTGGGGTCAATGGGCTGTGGGTGGCATGGTGGGGGGAGCTTGCTTTGAAGAGGGGAGGGCGAAGTGGGGGATTGCATGGTTGGTTTGCATGGTGCGGGGAGTGTGGAGTGAGGGAAGTGCGGGGGTGTGGAGTTGACCGCCGCGGCGAACGCATTTGACAATAATAGGTTGGTGGTGGCAATGCCATGTTTGGTTCAAGCAAAGTTCCACACTTTTTCTTTCATTTTCTTTTCCCTTTTTGCTTATAGATTAATAATCATGGAATCAACAAAATTACTTCCATATATAATTATTGTGGTGTTACATGAATTTTATATGGTGATATAGTGCACAATTAAGAAATAGAGAAACAAAAATAAGTGTCTTGCTTGGATGTGATCAAATTGATCCTTGTCGTATCAGTTGTCTTAACTATCTTAGAGAAGATTTTACAGAAGTTTTATCTTACCTTTCCCTTTATTTTGGACCCCTTTTACTGAACATTGGTAAAAGGAAGGGTGTAATCTATATTTCGCTCTTTTTTTTCTCTATTTTACGTAGACATAGATTGACATAACATATTTATTATTTATAGGATGGCTAATAGCTCCCTGAATTAAAGTCCTTTGGCTCTTCGTTGTATTAAAATCCAAAACATTTTTTGAATTTAAGAAATTAGGATGGTCTACTTTTCAGTTATTTTAAAGTTTTATTCAACTTTTTGAATGCTAGAACTGCATCAAGATTCGTGTAGACCCTTTCTCTCTCCCCTAATCTCTTCTCATTCCCCACTCCATGACGTGCGGCTTCCCTCTCCCACCTCACATGGTCATCTCCTAAGTCCCTCGAGCTTGTCAATGCGGTGAGCCCGCCCAACTAGGCTTCTCGGCCTCTCCGTGTGTCCTCCAAACTAAGGCACCCCCTCCCCTTTGTGTTGTCACCTATCCGTCATCACCAACAATCATCCCTCTAAGCTCGAGGAAATCCCCATCTTCCCCCCTTTCCTACTCCTATCCCACCTTGACCCCACCTAAAAACGAAACTCTAACTCACCACCGCCATTCCGCTGTCACTCGAGAATAAGAGCTCATCGTTGTGTCTACCAACGCTAAGAGATCATAGCATGTGTCAGGGTTATGGATAACACATACCCAACAGTAGTCGACTAAGCACCGCGGGGTCCACCATATACCAAGTCTTATATGGAATCATACCTCATATAGAGAAGGAGTTCCAAATAAGGAAGGACAAGTAGAGTTCTACATTGAAACTATAAGGATTACTCAGATTGTATCCATATTTATATCCCTAGTTCTACTTAGACAAGTGGACATCTATGGGTATAAATACAAGACCTCCTAAGAGGAAGGGAGGACACGGAACAGTCAGAATAGACATCAATACACACCGCTAAACATCGACATCAGAGATTAGCGTCGACATACCCAATCTGGTGCCATCGGAGGCCGTCAAGCGGGATCTAGCGCTATCTCTGATCTCGCCGAGTATGTATTCGAGGAGGAAGACTACCCCGTCGTCGACTACGTATTGGTTTCCCATGCAGCCAAGTCAACGACGACTAGATAGGTTATCCCAATTATTGTATTTGTGTGATTTTAATGAATAAGAGCAATACCAGTTTCGGCCAACAAGAGTAGGGCTATTACCTTGTCGAGGAGTGATCCTCTCTAGCGGGAGATCGTGAGATCCCCCTTTTGTGAGTTCGGCCGGGGGAAAGGGTTCGCCTCTCGAGATCGTGTATTCGCCCTGAGGGTTTCTGGATCGCGTATGGGCACCAAGATTATACAGGTTCGGGCCGCTATCGAGCGTAATACCCTACTCCTGTGTGTGGGATTTATGGTTGGATGTTATAAGGGTTCCTAAACTCTGGAGAGCACTCTTGGTCTTCTCCTCCTAGAGCTCAGGCCTACTGAGTATCGTCCCTTTTCTCGGTGGGCAAGGTCCTCCTTTTATAGTTCAAGGGGATATCACGTACACCGCTTCTACCTCCTCTTTCACGGGAGGGGGACCCACTTTACCTCGACCGGGCCACGATCCGTGCCTTCACCCGGAAGCTAAGTAGCAGTCCGTCCTTGAGTGGGACCCAGCGCCGCCCCCCTGACACGGGGGACAGCCCTGTCATTCCCTCATAAATGAGTGAAGACTTGTGGCGGTCCTCCTCACGTGGAGGGAACTCCGAATAATGCTCTGATGGGACGGGACATACCTGCCTCCACTCCGCTGGAGACAAAGGCGAACGTGGGGACGCGGCCGCCTGTCGAATCGGACGTGACCGGCGACAGGCCGGTCACAGTCTTGTCATACCCGATTGACGTGGGTCAGTCGGGCGGCACCGCACGTCTGCCCTTACCGCATCAAATGCGGTGAGGGACAGTTGGGGCGCCGCGCGCATTGATGGCGGTTCAGCCTGGGTCTCCTCCCCGCTCGCTCTCCCCACCACATGGCAGTTGGGCGAGGGCCTCGGGGCGAGGCAGCGCAAGGGCCCGAGAGGCGTGACATGGCACCCCAAGGCCCCCTGGCTGCTTCTGCGACTCGCGAGGCGCGGGGGGAGGGCCAGGCTGGAGAGCCACGTGGCTGGATGGGAAGGTAACTTCCCCTCACTTTGCATACCCCTGGGCCCATATCTCCGACATACCTGATT
This sequence comes from Oryza longistaminata, assembly GCA_009805545.1. Classification (NCBI taxonomy): domain Eukaryota; kingdom Viridiplantae; phylum Streptophyta; class Magnoliopsida; order Poales; family Poaceae; genus Oryza; species Oryza longistaminata. The sequence continues at coordinate 1,909,099 of CM020186.1, forward strand.
CTGATGAATAAGGGGCCCGAACCTGTATAAAAATCCTTGTCTCTGTCTCTTTTACCTCAATCTCGCATATGCCCTAGTACCAACAATTCTCATATCATACAAATACCATAGTTGTGATCTAAATCGTCGACAGCATGTGTGTTACCTCCTTTCTCTACAATCTGGACGATTCAACACGTCACGTAAAGGCTGACATTCTCTTATATTAACTTTTAAACTTATATTTTGTTTTTTCATTCAGCTTTCTTTTCATAATTGATACGTTAACGTGTCTTTTAGTGCTGAAGTTTCACTTTTTACCACCCTTTGTCTAATCTTTCACTTTAAATTAGTTTTTTTAAAACATTTCACTTTAAATTAGTTAACTTACATATTTTACAATTTTCATCTCTACTGTCTTTCTAGCCATTTCTAACCACTTATCCAAGAAGATATACCTTGTGCACAGTGGCGCAGCTAGGGGGTGCCACAGGTGCCAACACCCCCTATCCAAACATCACCACCACTACATCCCCTGTTTTTACTTTATATTAAGGTTACCTAAGATAAGTATTTATCTAGTTTATTCGTGTAGCTTGAAAGTATTATCAGGTTAGTTAGTTAGCAAGTCTAAAAACATTAGCAAGAAACATGATCTACAAAATTAATTTTTGATTTCTCATCTTTTTTAAAGTAAAATAGATAAAACTTATTTATGAGATTATTCAATAGTTTACATTGAAAGAATTTAGCAATAAAGACTAGTTTCAACCTTTCAATGATATTATTAAAGAGCTAAAATTTAAGTTTATTTAAAGGACTAGTTTACGCATTGATTGTTATTAACGGTGACTATTTGAACCTCTTTGTTATCCATATTAGTTATTAGGTCTCATGGCTTATCCTCACTTCTCACCCCCTAATCTTAAATCCTGGCTCCGCCCCTCCTTGTGCATGGGTGAGATGGTCCATCAGCCCGTTGGAACCAATGTGCTCTAGGTCGTTTTGGTGCAGGATAAGTTACTTAATCCTAAACGGAAAGATGGAACAAACGGTGATCAAAAGTGAAACTCTGACCAACAACAGTGGCCTAAATTGCAATTCATAATTATTTTAGGGTGAATAGCTAAAGTGGTCCTTCAAATTTTATCTAAGGCTCAGTTTAATCCTTAATGTTTTAATCTATTCATACTAGTCCTTTGAGGGAAAGCACTGTAGGGGAAGCCCCCACAGTAAAATAGCTTTATTAAAGAATATAGATTACAAAAGATTTAACCAAAAGGAACTGTCTCTCAGAAACATTTAATCTAAAAACTAAAAGGGAAATATCACTCTTAAAGAGAGCTTTCCAAGAAGAAATTGAGGTGCTAAATTCTGGAAAAATCAGGGAGTTCCTCTGTTTCCAAATATTCCAGGCTGCATAAAGAATTTTCTCCACACAAAGTGCGTAGAGCTATAAGAATTCATTGCCTGATGCAGCATATCTGTGAAGGCAAGAGAAATATCCCAGACAATTCCAAACTGTGCCCAGAATCAGCACTAAAAGGACATTGAAAAAATAGATGAAAGGTGGTTTCTCTTGCATAGGTTGAGCAAAGGACACAAGTTAGATCTGAATTATTGGGAGGACAATGCCTTCTGTCAAGCATGTCATAAGTATTGAGTCGATCAATTAACAGGAGCCACCCAAAAACTTTAACCTTCATAGCACACTTACTCTTCCAGATCCAAGCTAGATAACTAGGTGCCCGTATATGCATGAAATTGATGTCATATATTTTCTTGGAAGAGAACAAACCATTTCCCCAAACATAAGACCAGACATCCTTCTCATCAGATAATTAATCTAAAGGATCAGTTGCAGACATTGTATCGTACTCATGGTAGGCTTGCTCTCATACTAGCCCTTCAAGTTTTGGTTTTAGTTCAAACTTACTCTAGAACCCACTTAGAAGCCATAAGGCTAAATATAACCAACAACTCTTTTGATAAATGAGATAAATGATAGTTATACCCCCTATATATATATAAGAGAAAAAATTACGTGCAATAAATTTTTTAATAGATAATGCATAGTAATTTATATAAAATGAAAATAAGTGTTGTACTTGCAAGTGTATACCATAGCCATTAGGCTTAAAGTTTCACGTGCACATGTTGAAATAATGTGAAATATATATATAATGTTGTTTATTCATTTTGGTTTTCTCTTTTCTAAATAACATTTTCTAACATAAATATTGACTAAAATAGTCTTATGGTATATTAAGTGTGTCAAGGATGATTTTAAGTAAAAACAAATAATTAGATAATCTATATGGGCAAAATGAAACCTGATAGATCAAATTAAGCCTTTGGTAAAACTTGAGAGAGTAAATTAGCTATTCACCCATTATTTTACTATTAAAGAAAAAAATCAAACTTCAATTTTCAAATTCACAAGGTAAAATGTCAAAGAAAGCCGACATTTCTTTAAGGCCTGTTCAGTTTATTGCCAAAATCAACCTTACCATTTGTTGGTAAAGCCAAATTTTGGCAATGCCAACATTTTGGTAAGTTAGAAATGTAAAGGTAATGTTTAGTTTGTTACCTTACCAAATATTGGCATAATTTTGTGAGGAGAAGTTTCTAGAATCTTGCCAAATTCTATGGGCATTACCAATATTTGGTAGCAAACCAAATGAAGCCAAATTTTGGCAACTTGCCCCTCGCCCGCCTCTTCGCCCCGACTTACATTGCCATGGGTTTCTCCTCCTCCGCGTCGCCGCCGTCCCGGCGGCTTGCCCACCTCACACGCCACCTCCTCCTCAGCTCCGGCGAGCTCTCCTCTTCGGTGGGCGCCCCCGCCGCCGCCGCCGCCGCCCGGCCGGCCTACCTCGCCTCCCCCAAGGGCTACGCCGCCGTGCTGGTCTGCCTCTTCGAGGACCCCCACGGCGGCGACCCCCGCGTCATCCTCACCAAGCGCGCCGCCTCCCTCTCCTCCCACTCCGGTCTATATGAGCACCCAAAGCTGGGATCCTTTTTTGAAGAATTTTCTTGCTAAATATCTCATTGGATTTGTTCAATTTATTGTGGAAAATTGATAGGGGAGGTGTCGCTGCCGGGAGGGAAGGTGGAGGAGGGGGATGCGGATGCGACGGCGACGGCTCTGCGGGAGGCGAAGGAGGAGATTGGGTTGGACCCTGCGCTTGTTTCTATTGTCACAGTTCTTGAGCCCTTCTTGTCCAAGGTAAACCCATTTTTTTTTCAAGTACTCTTGGCATGGTTGCGAAATCTAGGCAATGTCAGGTTAGCTTTTACCTATGAATTTTAGTAGTTTGAATGTGCTTTTGTGGAATGGAAGTGAAACCATTGTCGATACAAAGAGGATCGGTAGTCGCTCTAGTGTAAATCCTACTGAATTGCAGGAAGTGGCAGTAGCTGTGCTGCCAGAGCAGCAGCTAAGCTTATATAGTGCATGTTGCAGGTCAAATTCTGTTATAGTATTGAATTGATATGAGATATTTGTAATATTTTAGCTTTTAAGCCCCAGTCTTAATATGCTGAATGGTTTATGTGTACTGCATCTGCATGCCTCAGATTGCTCAGAGAAACAGAAAGTGTGAAGCATTAGCGAATGAGTCAATCACAGAAGTCATGTGATTTTTTGTACCTTGCTCGTAGGCTCGTAGCATGTGTCAGATAGTGCTAATAAGAGTAGAAACCCAATATGATGATCGATGGATTTTGATTCATTCAGAGACAATAATTCAATAAAGAGATAATGAAAATATGATTGCTAGTTCATTTGATCTCTGTTTGCCATTTTATCACTTGTATGTGTATTGCTGATATGCCATATCACATTTCTAGTCCCAAGGCGTTATATAAGTATATAACTGACTTGTGAGAATATAAGTTTACGTGCATGGCCAACTGCGAATGCCTTGGTTTTCAACTAATAACATCCAAAAGTTCTTGCATACTTTGGTGCTTCAGCTGGTTATTGCTGTTTTCTTGACAAATTATAATCTAAATAACTACTCAAACACATGTGTCCATCCAAGTTCATCTAAATTACCTTTTTTAGTCACCTGAGCTTGGTACAACTTATCAAGTTGTCATCTCTTGCCCAAGAACAGGTGCTCTTTTACTCTAGTAAAGTCAGGTCACTTGCTTGTTTCTTACACTAAATTATTATGGTTGCTAGCTGGGATAAGCTGTGAGTTTTTGGAACCCTGCCTTTGTGCATCAAATTTCCCTTCGTAATATCAAGTAATCTATAACTGTAGTCCCATGCTCAGACCCCACCGTTTTCTGTCCTTGGAGGAGAGATTTCCAATTAACATCACTCTTATATTAAAATACTGATAAAACCATTTGCTCTATATGGCTTTAATTGAGTAATTATTGATTTCTAAGATAACACATTCTTTGACACATTCAATAGAAATGCAAACTATCCAGAACTCATAGTACAGTCATTTTGTAGAACGGACTCCATGTAACTCCTGTAATCGGCATTCTTTCGGATAAAGCTTTATTCAAGCCTGTCTTGAATGAATCTGAAGTGGCAGACATCTTTGATGCACCTCTAGAGATGTTCCTGAAGGTATTACTGTTATTTATCGATGTTACTCTTCTCCTTTTATATTCATCATCAACTTCTTGTTGTCGACAAGGGCATTGTTTCATCTAGCTCTCACTTCTACCATACCTTTAGGATGATAACCGGAAAACACAAGAAGCGAATTGGATGGGCATGAATATTCCAGTCCAGTCTTTTGAGTACCAGTCAGAGGACAAAACGTTTGTGATTTGGGGCTTAACGGCACACATTCTGACTCGCGCTGCAGCAGTCGTTTTACAGAGAGAGCCATCATTTGTTGAATTTCGACCAAGATATGTGAACTCACCCTCTGGAGATACGAATGAAACAAAACGCTGATGCAATACCATAATCATCAATATGTAATTCTAGCATTTATCCCCTCCATTCATAGGCAGCTGCTTGTGCCTGTCTATAGAAAATCAGCTTACTGTACTTTTTGTATGTACACGATAGTCCATAGAATGTTGTAATCATCAGCATGTTGGAAAATTTGTCAATTTGATCATCGGACTCAGATAGTGAACATTCTTTTGTTGCACTTTCCACAGAATGTTGTAAACTTGTAATACTTGAGACTTGCTCGATATTTGGATGCACTCTCTGAACAGGAAACAAAAGTAGCAGATCAATGATTTTTGTTAACGAATTGTTCAGTCTGTGGGATATGTCTGTTTTGTTTGAATTGCACGATGCTCGTACTGTGTCTTCATGTGAGTTTGAGTTTGGGTTCTTTCATGAAAAACGGCTCACCGGCCGTGCAGTTTGAGATTGTCTTGAATGCAGTTTATTCTTGCTCTGCTTTCTTCAAAGCAACATAGCTATGTGCTATGATTAATAACAAAGATGAGCAATCTCCCTCATATTTTTTATTAACTTGCATGTAACAAAGAATTAATATATTTCTATGCTAAAGTTAACTTGCTTTTACGTTCTAAAAATGTAAAATGGCAATTATAGTAGACCTTAGAAGATCTTGTCCGGTCTAAATCTAAGCCCAGTCTGATTTTGCCCCCAAAGGCATTTTGCGCCAGGCTTGGACGAGGACCTCTCAACCAGAGAACATTCTAAATGCTAACTACTGTAGCTCATGTAAAACTTTTTAGCAAAGTTAGGAAAACTCACATTTTATGATCAAAGTTGTACAAAATCGCAGTTATCAGGACTGCTGGCACATAACTCTCGGTATTATGATTCTAAAATTTTACAAAACCTCACCTCTATGCATGTTAAACACAAATTCACTTAAAATTTTTAAATGTAGAATGTATAAAATTTAAATTGTTGGTTTCTTGATTAAGATTGTCTTTACTCTTCACTACTTTTAAAAAAATAATTTTAGATATGCAAACTAATTGAGAATTGAATCCTGATAAGATTTTATGGAACGCTTAGGATGTGCTAGGGAGGAGGGGTTGGGAAACCCACCTCTCCGGCACGTATAACTATGCACTTATTAGTATATAATTAACTAAGTATTATTTTTTAAAAAATAGATTAATATGATTTCTAAAGCAACTTTTCTATAGAAAACTTTTTAAAAAACATTGTTTAATAGTTTAGGAAGCGTGTACGCGAAAAACGAGGGAAAACAAGGGGAAGAACACAGCATTAGACCTAAAAACATTTGTTACATAACACAGATCATAATACATATGTTTTTTTGCAACTTTGATCATAACATGTGGGTTTTCTAAAATTAGCGTTATCATCCACCCTAGAAGATAAGCTTGAAATCCCATACCCCTGTTTGGCAACGCTACCTCGTCACCGATACTCCTATAAAAACCGATACAACTGGAGGAAGGCTAGTGTGTGGGTGAGTGCGAGCTAAGCAAGCATGCATGCAGCTAATGGTCTATCTCCCTTTCTGCCTTATCCTCTCCTACTCCAACCATCCGCACCCTTGCGCAGCCCTTTGCCCCTTCTAACCTAACTCGTTGACACCTGTTTTCCTCGCCGATAACACCACCCACTCTTGACTGCGGTTGGAAGCACCACTACCATCAACCTGTCTCCCTCTCACCATCACTACTACTGAGTACCACCTACTATTGGTCGGCCTATTCCCTGGCAATCCCTCTAAGCCTAGACCTCTTCCCCCACATCCCCCTCCCTCCCACCATCCCTACCCCTACCTTGGAACCTTAATCCACCAGGCTTACAATAGTGACGGTATCGGAGCGCTACTGTGCACCCCGACAAACCCTACGTTTGCTGGAACCCATGCGCCGGTAACGAACGCTCGCGAATTAGCATTCTTACACTGTGTAGGGCCCCTGTTCAGTAACCTGCCTCATCTGCCGCTGATTTCTCCATGTCCATCAACGAAGAAAGCGATGGGAAAACGCCTCCCACTCGAACGCGCTGGCACGGCACCATGTGATTGACTACATATGTAGGTCAATAATTAGGCCACAACCACAACAACCGCCACAAAATACAAAGCAAAACCTGGCATTCATAATTCAGATCATACACCAAAAATTGTTAAAACAAGATCAATTGATCAATCGATCGATCGAGAGTTGCATCCCAAAATAAATAATCCACCGCAAAAGCTACAGGCGCCAGCCTCCAGGTAGCTTCGCTAGGCTAGCCCATCAAACAAGCAAGAAAGGGGGAGAGAAGGGAAGGAGAGGTCGTCGTCGCCGTCGACGACGATTCACCGGCCATGTGCTGCTGCTGCGGCGGCGGCGACGGCGACGGCGACGGCGACGGCTGCAAGTGCCGGCCGCTGGGGTGGCTGCTGGGCCTGCCGTTCGCGCTGCTCGCCGTCCTCGTCTCCATCGTCGGCGCCATCATCTGGATCATCGGGTATGTATATACTTCGTGTTCCTTGCAAGAAGCCAAGAACTCGATTCATCTTCTTGTGAGAAATCACAATTCACAGCGATTGATTGATGGATTGGATTGCGTGTGTGTAGGCTGCCGATCTCGTGCATCTGCCCGTGCTGCCTGTGCGTGACGCTGGTGCTGGAGGCGGCGGTGGAGCTCATCAAGGCGCCGCTCCATGTCATGACCTGGTTCACCTCCAAGATACCATGCTAGCTATAGCTTCTTGATTTGCTCTACCATTTGATCAGATATAAACAGAATGATCAGTAACTGATCAGTAAGTATACCGATTATTTATTATTTATTTATGCATATGTACTCTGGCTTGGAGATATGATTAATTTGTCATTCGAATCGAGATTCATTCGGTGAAAAGATATACTCTGTGGTGCTGGTTCATCTTTGATCCCCTTTTTCGTGTGTTCCTGTCAACAACTCCTGCTGCTGATGGAATTTCAGAAACTAAAAAAAAAATGTCAGGTTGATGGAGTTGGTACAGGTAGAGCCACTGATTAAAGCCTGACGGGTCAAAGGCTCATGTACTAGTAACTTTCTTTGACGAAATTTCAACCAAACAAGTCTGATCCAACTTCGAATTTGTGCGCTCTGTGGCACACAACTCAACCTTGACCATTCATCCTTGCGAGTCCACCTTTCCCTACGTGTCTCTCAACGTTCAAGACATGTACAATATACTCCCTCCGTTTCACAATATAAGTCATTCTAGCATTTCCCACATTCATATTGATGTTAATGAATCTAAACATATATATCTATCTAGATTCACTAAAATCAATATGAATATGAGAAATGCTAGAATGATTTACATTATGAAACGGAGAAAGTGTCGCGCGGCTATGTCGTAGGCAGCTACTTGCAGGTTGCGAAGAGTGCCGAAGACAATAGACAACAGTTTCAACTTGATTAAGATCTCTACTTGAAGGCATGCTGCCGGCGCTGTCTTCAAGGAGATTCATGCCCTCACCGAGTGATTAAGATCATCTACCTTAAGTCAGGCGACTTTAAAATTACTGACATGTGACTCCATAGCAAAAAAACGACCCACTGACAGTGAGCAAGGTAGAAGATTTTAATCCCTCACTAGGGTGTATGAGATGGTCAATGGCTCTGCTCTTAGATACAATGATTGTATCCTCGACCGTGTACTCGCCCGGGAATGAACCCACAGGCTTGATGTGGATTATAACTTCGGTGTCAAAGAACAGCAACAGTATATGGCTTATATAGCTTATCTCTAAGTTGGATAACAAACAATCAGCAGATTGATTTGTTGCCATGAATATCTATAGCAATAAAGGCTTCATCTTTCATGGACAGCTCAAACCAATGCGATCAAAACTGAAAACCAAAGTCTGAAGATAGGGCAAAAGTTTAGATATGTCGTTCTGAAGACTGAACAGAAAAAAAAAAAAAGATAAAACCTAAATAAAGACCAAACATCATTTGTGACCTAAATAAAAATGCTTCCAGCTTTTAGTTGTAAGGGGTTGAAATTTCCTTTCAGAATCTTCCAATTATATAAAAACAATTAAATTGGGGGATTGATCCTTCAATTGGAAACCTTAGAAATCAAGGCAGGGGAACATTGATTGCCGTTGCTACCAATTTATGGACTAGTGCAGGCCTTTATTTTCTCCGGTTCCTTTGCTTTCAGCCCAAAAGTTGGGAAGATAAGCCGAAGAGCCCAGTGTGGAAGGGCCGAAAAACAAAAAGTTTAACAAGGCCAGTCAATCGGCTGGCTTGGACTTGGACCTTCTACTCACTTGGGCCTAGTATTCTGCCAGTAGTTTTCTCTCTCGTGATTTGCTCTGAACAAGAGACCTGCCATTCATCAATTCAAAAGTGTAAAACGTTTTTTCTCTGTTTCAAGCATGCGTGGACGTGCGGAACTGTGGTTACTGTATTTTGAGAAAATGATAACAGAATATTTGAAAATTTACAGATTTTCGGGTGTCTAAAATCTAGCAAATCTATATAGAATACTCACCATTTCAAAATATTGTACACACCTATTTTTTTCAGATATTTTATAATACAAGGCGCACATCAAACAATTAATTAGCACATCTCTTCCCTAAATTCATTTTTTTTAACAATTCTCCATCCTTAAATCTCCAATCCCATTGGATATATGCATTGTAATTATTGGAGTCATCCAAACGAGAAGATGATAATAATTTTATCTTGGCTTTTGCGTTAGTGGTAGTTACGCATTATATTCTGAAATGGAGAAAGTAATAAAAAAACAATTATAAGGAATGTTGAACAAAGTATTGAAACCTTGAAAAAAATATAGGACTACCTATTGAACAGGCGAACAGAACGGCCCTCACATGGCCACATGAATTTGTATTGAGGTTCTAGTAGAGGACATGTACACTACATCCCCAATCCACCTTATACCTTCCTGTTGCCTTCCCTTCCTCTTTCTCTGTAAAACTTTGTATTTTTCCCTCACCTTGCTTTTAATTGAATTTGGCAGAATTTCCTCCTTTGCTTGAAAAGGAGAAACAATCCAATGTCATACATAAAACTCACTCGAATCCACATGTCAGCGACTGCTACTAACGATTTCATTCTTTTTCATGCATGGCAACCTTCAACTTTGTCTCCAATGTTCCAATCCTGATCATCACGGTACCTTTCAAACGAATCAAAAAAAAAAAACTCAACTCTGCTTTCGCTAACAACCTTGCATCAGCATAATTTAACACTTATAGCCACCTAACCACATGTAGTACATGATATGTTACCAATTTATACTTTTCCCCATTTTCCGTCCTCCAGTTGGGGGTATCTCACATTGCCCTTTCCATTGTATGGCATGGCCACCTTTCTGAACTTTTCGATCAGCTTCAGATTTCAAGGCAGCTAAAGTTAAAGTCCAACCTTCATCAGCTCTGCCCAGGGAGTTAGCCGCCACCTTGCAATACTTCTGAATGTGCAGGGTACTGATCATCATACAGTTAAAAGTTTGCATGAGCTGTACTTTTGGAGCACTGTGCAAGTGTGCAGGTGCAAAATGATTTGTTCATCAGATGCTTTTGACTCATGTTCCTGCATTTTCTTATCTGCAAAGTGCAGATGCCCTCTCAAGTCTAGTCAAGATTGGCATGGATGATAGCTATGCATATGACAAGCTCATTACAGATAAGATCGCCTTTGTTCAGAGCACATGAGTTATCGCCAATAATTCACATGAGAATTTGAACTGTACCGCCCGGTGAAATCCCGCAATGATGATCCTGCATGATTGATAGAAATGCGCAACGGTGCTTTCGTCAGAAAACAATGCAATAACACTGTGAAAGTTCTTATGTTCAAATGCAGACCAAATTGTCACAAACTCAGAGTAAAAAATCAGAAGTTTTTGCCCTAGAGAAAGAACAAAAATTCAGACACCAAAGCTGCATTTCCCTAGACTGGCTGGAGTTAGTAGTAGATGCACGCATGCATGTCAACTTGTCATTGCAAGCAAGTTACAAGTACTAGTAGGTGCATAGTATTTTCCTTTTTCCTGCACTGTTTGATCTGCTGGGCCGATCAATCAGAGCTAGCTGTACCACCAGCTCCAGATTATTGTATCAAACTCAGCGAATCGCTCGCGTTCTCCTCGTGCGAGGCGGCGATCGAGCTGCCGTGTTGGACTCTGCATTCTCTCCTCCTCTGCTTAATTTGGAGACGCAGATGCAGAGCAAATTTCAGTTCAGTTCAGTTCTCTGAATAAATTAAGTCATCCACTATCTCGTTGTGCCTCTGCTTCGACCAGTGTCAGTTTCCAACTTGGCTTTTGTCGCTCTTTTGGCTCCGTTTATCTCGCAGTACGTGCATGAACTTGCTGACGAGTCGTGATGTGATTGAAATCGATCGGATTAGGGCCGTGACGAGGATGATTTTCTCTTGGATGTTGACCACGTGTTCTTGCCATGCAGTGTTTCGCTTTTTTTGGTCTCTGGGGGTTAGACTTGTGACGTGCACCATGTCAAATACGGTAGAATTTTGTCCAACTTGTACTCGTGGAAAGAAAAGGATGAACTAAAATTAAACATAACTCCTCGTTCTGTCCAAAAATATAAATATTCTACTCCCTCCGTTTCAGGTTATAAGACGTTTTGACTTTAGTCAAAGTCAAACTATTTTAACTTTGACTAAATTTATAGACAAATATAGTAATATTTATAATACTAAATTAGTTTCTTCAAATCAATAATTGAATATATTTTCATAATAAATTTGTCTTCGGTTGAAAATATTACTACTTTTTTCTACAGACTTGACAAACTTAAAGCAGTTTGACTTTAACCAAAATCAAAATGTCGTACAACCTTAAACGGAAGGAGTATCGATCTAAATTTTGTGTAGAGTACTATTTATCCTGCTAATCATCTATCGTTCAAATTTCTCCATTTTATCATCAACATTTCTTCTACCTCAATCATCCCTCATTTAATAAGGATCACTAAAGTTCAGTGGTATTTCTACGTAGTCCGTTCTAGGGTCATATGATCTCGAATAAATTATCCAATTCTAACTAATTTATATCATATTAATTAGTATACTATCCATCAATAATTAAATAATCAGTATGCATAAGACCTTAGGTAATATTTGTTTTAAGTTCGTCACCATTAAAGTCTTTTCTTCTAAACTTTAATAATATTTGTATTTATGGACAAGGAGAGTAATACGGTGAGATCACAAGAGATCTGACCATACGAGTCACAAATGACCGAGGACCCAGAAATTTTGTAGAGTCTGGACAAAATATTTACTGCATGGCTAGCGTCCGATCGAGATCCAAGGTTGCCAGACCTCTTTCCACCAATGCTCACAACTCACAAGTCACAAAGAACTGGAAAAAGCATAGTAAAGCTCTATGCAAAGCCCATGAATGCATGCATGGAAGCAATGCTAGTCCCAAAGTTGGTAGAAAGAGCCACCTTCCCCTACGTCCCCATGCAATTCATTGTCCTATAATGCTTACGATTATAAATGTTCATATGGTAGCCAGTATGCTTTAAACATATATATGTCGTTAGGTCGTAAAGTAGGGTACCAGCTAGCTCATCTCTGCTCCCACCCACAGTCCACAAAACCCAAATAGGGTCATGTCGCATCACCATAATATGTATTTTCTCTATCCAAAATATAATAAGTTTTAGCATTCAACACGGATTATATTAAGGAGATGGATAAATAGACTTGGTTATCTTCTTGGTTGGGTGAGATTTAGACCGGACTAGTTGGGATAATATGTTTAGTATAGATAGTTTAGTTGTAAAAATCACCCTTTACAAGTAATAGTTGTCATCTCTGGAATAAAGTTTTAACTTTAGAATTTATTATATTTTGGGACAGATGGAGTAATAAAAAGATAATACGGGAGTACCATATGGGAGGACAATAATTTTAAGTCTTTAACTACCTAGCTTATTGTTAAATGGTTTATCTCCATCGAAAAACATTATTAAACTTCCATGCATGCATGCATCTGGTGTGATCCTGGCTTAAAGAAAACAACGGTTATTGGCCATTATTTAAATGGTATAAAAGTTTAAAATTTTGGATTTATATTTTTGTCCACCGTCATTTGAAATTCCCGGGGGCAGAAATTCTGGCCAAAACCCCTATTTTTGATAATTTACACCATATACATATATAATGCTACATCTGGTCTTAGATATTTGATTTTTTTACAAGATCTCGTTATAATGATAAAATTCCGACAATTTAATAATTTATAAGAACTAATAATGTTTTGATATTAAGATGGAACTTTTTGAGGCAAATCACGTTTATTATATTTTTCAAACCGAGCATTTGAGAAATTATTTGACAATCAGAATTTTCAAAGTTTAACCATGTTGAAGGGTCAAAATATTTATGGCTAAAGGGAGTAGAACCTAAAATTATATAATAAACACAAAGCTTCAAAATGAAGGAGGCAAATCATCCAAGGTCACAGGCCATATATATTCTACCTAGTTTGGAGAAGGGTAGCTAGATAATTAGATAGGAGAGAACAAGAAAAGAACTTATTCTGCCATGCTCTAGCCTGGCAAGCCATATTTGAGGGGGGACCAAGGTCTAAGGACCAAAGCTTAATTAGCTTCTCAACAACACATTTGCACCTAATAAAAAGCCTCCAATAGCAGCTGGAAGGCTTGTCAAACATGCAGTGAGACTACTTCTGAAGCAAACCTATGAAAGACTAAAGAGAGAGAGGCCCATAGCATCAAGGCATGCATGCAGAACAGGAATAGTGCCTATATGATCAGTGTGCTCCACCATTGTAGCTCATGGCCAGTATTGCAGCTTGCATGTGGTGTTGTTGTCCATGATCACTGTATACCGTTGGATCTCGCTGTGATCATCTTTTCACCTGCCTAACTAATTTTGGGTCCTGATCAATTTTTGAGAAGATTTGCAAAGGAGCGAGAGCGAGCGAGCGAGAGAGAGAGAGAGAGAGAGAGAGAGGTCACACACACTGGCTTTCTTCGAGAATTTTCTTTAATGTACTCAATTTTTATAATGTTTGAGAAGGTTAATTAATTCATCCTTTAGTACCAATGAATAAGTTTAGCAAATTGTCAGGAATACTGACCACTACACTCAATCTTACTCTTTGTTCTGCAGCCACTCGACCCTGATCATCTCCATGGATTCCCACAATCATAGGTTGTTAGACAAAAAAGCCTTATATATGCAAACATATATAATATTTCTGTCATATAGATCATTAGTGGGTTAATTCTTTTGGGTGGCAGAGAATAAAGAGGATGATTTAGTTAATTCATCGATATGACCAATGTTATGATCACTGATCTTTATTCCCTAATATTGCGATTATGCATCTCCATGTGGAAAAACATAACAATCATACTAGCTACTATTCACCATCAATTTTGGTCCAGCCAAGAACATGCAAAGTCTAGCTAGCTATAAGGCCAGTGATGAACCACACCACTATGCCTAACACGATTGCATGCATGCCTGAATACACGCATGCAATTCAGTGAGACCAAAAAAAAAGAGGATGATGTGAACTTGCAACTGACTATGCAATGGAAAGATGCAAAGAGATATCGAGATCACACCGGCATCTTTCACTCTGTTTTGTTGTTTATCTCCATGTCCATGGACACTCCATGTGTGATGGAGAATATGCTACATCTTCGGATATATATCATGATGATACATAATTGGTTTCATCTGTCGTTTCTTCAGAGAAGAGAAAAGAATAAGGAAAAAAAGGAAGAAAATAGCTGTGTACTGCATGATTGTTTGATTGATCAAGTGAAGGCGACTCCGATTCTGAATTTTTCTCATCAAGTGTGCTTTTGCAAGTTGGCTACATGAAATGGATGGATGGATCGATGATTGAGTTTGCAGGGAAGGTTCGGCAGTACAGATTCGTCAGAGTTGTTTCTGCAGAAATGGAAGACTTGTTCCGTTGTGCGCCATGCACTGCAGATGTTTTGGTTTTTCTATGTCATTGCAGAATTATTGAGCTGTCAGATGAGATATAAACTAAAACAGTGAAGGAATAAGAAACTGTACCAGCACTTGAACATGAGAAAATATAACAATATCAGCTTTTGATTGGACTTCCCCTGCATCACCTCCGCGAAAATTGGGTTGGGAATTTCAAAAGGAGAAAGAACAAGTTCTGGACATGGTACATGAAAGTCTAGTTTGAAATATATGGCTATGTAAATTCCTTTTTTTTAATGATGAAAGAAGTAGTAGATAGGCAAACATTTCTATGAAAATTGAAAAGTTTTAGGTTGGAAGCTATAAGAGCTAGAGCCGATTTCATGCTCACGTCGTTTTCTCTCATCTTTTCAGAAAATTAATGCATCGACATAGTGTCATCTACATGCACTGGCCATAGTTTAGGCTTATCCAAAATCTGTAGAGAGATCGGCCAGAATGTATTATTCCTCACATCGTTTTTGCCATCTATTTCCAAAACAATGATGTGAAATTATGAATCCTTGCAAGAATGGACCTGGCAGTCACCAGCGATCCCTGAAAAAGGTGAAGTATTAATATGCTTGCTTTTTTTTAGATAATCCATTATATACCATTAAGTTTGCTCTAGTTAAACAATTCGCTATCGACTTTGTCTCCCTTTATAATATGGACTTTGTTTTTTTCTAAAACACGCCATTGGGGGATATTTTTCACAGAATACCTTACAATTGATTGACCTTCTATAAGTTTATAAAAATTATGATTTTTTTAGTAGCCTACTTACATAAAATGGAAGTGTGTATATTTCAAGATTTTTATTTTATATGTATTAATTTTTTAAAAATATCATTCGTATTTTATATGCTAATAGAGTTTTTTTATGTCATAATATTCCCATGCTATATAATTTATTTTGACGTGGCAATCTTTTATGTATGTGATTCCTCCTTCATAGTTATATAAAAATAGTTTTCTAAAAAAAAATATGAAAGATAATTTTGAAATATACACACAAACTTATATATTTTGTAAGAAGGCTAAGGACACGAAACTTTCATATATGTTTTTAAAGAACCTTCTAGTAGGTCAAACAATTGTCAACTCTTGTATGAATTGAAGGACATTTTAGAAATTTCTTAAAAATTATTCACCCCAATGGCATATTGTAGAAAAACTAATAAATTTAGTAGTACATTATAGAGGAAGATAAATTCGATGATATATTGTTAAAATATAATAAAGTGTCATAACTAATCAGAGGGGAATCTTTTTCGGTTTTTGAGAGGGTACCAGACCGTAAAACTATTTGTAGAAAAAGTGGACAAGTAGTTGGTACCATCTTGGACCAAACAAATAAAAATGTCCAGAGATGCCACTGTCAGGATTAATTACACATACTAGTAAAATGTCATTACCATTTCAAATATTAAACAAGAATTAATGTTCCTATTAAATGCCATTACCATTTCAAATATTAATCCAGCTAACAAACTTTGTTCAGTTCTGTTCATTACATACTATTGAGTGTACAAACTTTGAACTTTAATTTACCTATGTATTCCACTAAAAAAAATACTCCATCCGTTTCATATTATAAGTTGTTTGATTTTTTTCTTCGTCAAAATTCTTTAGGTTTGACCAAGTTTATAAAAAAATTAGTAGTAACATTTATACCCCTAAATTAGTTTCATTAAATTTAACATTGAATGTATTTTGATAATATGTTTGTTTTGTATTAAAAATATTAGTATTTCTTTTATAAACTTATTAAACTTGAAGAAGTTTGACTAAGAGAAAAATCTATCGATTTATAATATGAAACGGGGAAGTATTCCCTCCATCCATAAAAGTTACACCTATTTCACATTTAAGTTTTTCCAAATAAATTGTCCCTATTTATAGTCCTTATGCATTCGAGACTTAAATAAAGTGATAAATTAAATGTTTTATTAGAACCTAAAGAGTCATCTAAATACTCATCGGTTGTATGCTTGCATTCACTTCTTGATTTTATAACATCCAAGGTGATTTAATTTCTCTTTGATCTTGGTCAAAAGTAATATGTGTAACTTTTGTGGATGAAGGCAGTATCTCTGTATTATTAATGCAAGATAAGGGGCATATGCATGCAGTTTCTTACTGCATTTGTATATGCTGCAACCTCGAAATAATATGGACACAGATGGCCCAGAAAACAACACACATGCATGGGCGGCGAACATCAAAGTAGCCAACTACTCAGGATTGACCCCTGCTACTGCATTGCACAGACAGGCTAGCTCTCAACGCTGGCGGCTCGCACCTCACCTCTTCACTCACTGTACGTAGCTTTTCCCAGATCCAAGCTGTTCTAGGCTAGCTAGCTCTGGCTGCTTCTTCTCTTCCCATGAAATTATTAACGACTTTGACACATGCATGTGCGTATACTATATACTTCTAATTAAACAATTCATAACATTGTATATATATATATCTGCTCACATATATATGGAGATTCGATCATGATAACAGTCGTTTTCCAGGGAACTATTTTAAACTCTCCGGAGCATCTCGATTATTAAATGTGATTTCAAATAGTTAATTAATTAATAAAAAAATCTGAAAACTTAGGTAATGTGGGTTATAGTGACATATAAGTATGCAAGGTTAAATACGATCTTTGCGCCTCTTTTTTTTATCCAATTTGCTTGTGTCTAGTTTGAATTTGACCTAGCATGTTTTTACCTGTTAGAGGCACATCTGACACAATATATAATATGCCTAGTCTAGCTAGTTTTTTTTTAAAAAAAATTACATAAATGTTTAGAGAGACTATATGTACAACAAACAAGGGCATATGGATTTGAGGGTTTAAAATCCACTTCCTTTACCACCT
The DNA here is from genome assembly GCA_009805545.1 of Oryza longistaminata. Lineage (NCBI taxonomy): Eukaryota > Viridiplantae > Streptophyta > Magnoliopsida > Poales > Poaceae > Oryza > Oryza longistaminata. The sequence continues at coordinate 1,926,876 of CM020186.1, forward strand.
TTTGGGCTCAAATATGCTATGATTCTTGAGCGTGCACCGGTGAAACCAAGTGTTGATGGCGATTCTGTGTTTGCCTTCATAGCTTTGTTTGCGCGCAATTTATTTAGACATTGACTGTGTTTGTGGTGGGACGATGCGCACAGGACTGGACAAGGAGGCGTGCAAAGTCTTTGACACATCTGTAATTTTGGTGTCTTGGAATCTTGGATGCTTTGAAAGGAACGAAATGCGCACGTATTTGTCATTATAAGCGGAATGGTGATGGAAGTCGTCGAGGCGGTGAGTACTGGATATGGCAAGTTGCTAGTCTAGTGGGTCCACTCCCTACTATAGAGTAATTGCGGTGTTTGGTGGGGGCAGTATAATTTATCGGTAGAATGGCCGCATTACTAGAATCTTATTTTTTCCCTATAGTGACCACAAGTTGCCGATGGCCCCTTAGCCAAGAATGACCGACGGTTTTGTATATCTTCCATCACAAATGCTACTACCTTCGGGATGTATGTCTTCATAGTTGTAGCTCTCACACCTCCTATGAAAAATGGTGAGCTCCAAAATCATAATTGTAGCTGTAGTTATGGTGTTGTAACAATGTAAAATTTTTCCTTCCATGTAAATAAAGTTTGGCTAGCGCTCCTCCACCAGACCGGCGAAAAAATGTTTTGACATTGACTCTTGGATCGGGCATTAGTGTCTTGCCATGCTATCAGAGGAATGCATGGTTCTATGACTACGGGCATGTATGGTATAGGGTTCTAACTCTTAAATTTACTCTAGCAGCGAAGTATGGAGTGAAAATATAGCTAGAGTCTATATATAGTTTTTTAGCAATGATGAATGCATTGTAATTTGCAAAGCAGCAGCACCCATCATATCCAAAACAAGAGGAACAGAAAAGAAAACAACAATAACAGCATCCATCACGTCCAAAACAAAAGGAACAGAAAATAAACAAACACCGAAAACTCAACAGAAAAAGCTGTATGTTACTGCCTCTAGCTTTATGACGATAAAGAATCACGCTTACGTGAGTGTGCAGAGGACGACGTCGTGGTTGCAGTGGTCAGTGATGAAGCAAAGAAGAATATGGAAACGCAGTAGCCCGCCGCGACAGCGACCCACCAACCGACGGCGGCCGAGACGAGACGAGCTAGCGCTAAGCCTATAAAATCGCATCAACCCACACGAGCTACCTATCCATCGTCCTAGCTATCTCACGTAGTCTCCCTCTCCCGGTCGCCGCGACGACGCGACGCTAGCTTTACACGTTCGTGGTGATGGCGGCGACGATGAGGGCGCTGGCGGCGGCGATGGTGGTGGTGGTGGTGTTGGCGCACGCGGCGGCGGCGCAGCGGTACAATGCTATCTACAGCTTCGGCGACTCCATCTCCGACACCGGCAACCTCTGCGTCGGCGGCTGCCCGTCGTGGCTCACCACCGGCCAGCCCCCCTACGGCAAGACCTTCTTCGGCCGCCCCACCGGCCGCTGCTCCGACGGCCGCGTCGTCGTCGACTTCCTCGGTACGTACACCAATCGCCGGCGATTGACGACGACGAGATCGATCGATCGAGCTAGTAGCAGGACTATCGGAGCCGGAGTTACCGCGCCCCGGTGGTAAGCACGGTTACCGCGCGGTAATCGCTGTAACCGTGAAAAAAGGCCAGTAACCGCGGTAACCGACGGTAATGTAAACCCTGGCTAGTAGTGGGAAATGACATGTGGATTTCATGCATGTAGCTGAGCACTTTGGGCTGCCGCTGCCGCCGGCATCGAAGGCCGGCGGCGACTTCAAGAAGGGGGCGAACATGGCGATCATCGGCGCCACCTCCATGGACGCCGCCTTCTTCAAGTCCATCGGCCTCAGCGACAAGATTTGGAACAATGGCCCCCTCGACACCCAGATCCAGTGGTTCCGTCAGCTCCTCCCCTCCGTCTGCGGCAACGGTAACTAATTCAACATCTTAATTATTAATTACCACAGTAACTGCCACTAATTACCACTGTAATTAACGGTCTCACCAACTACCAGTATATATATGCATGTGGAGTAATTAATTAACGGACGAATTGATGGATCGATCGGATCACGGGTGTGTGTAGATTGCAGGAGCTACCTGTCCAAGTCGCTGTTCGTGGTGGGCGAGTTCGGCGGCAACGACTACAACGCGCCGCTCTTCGCCGGCCGCGCCATGACGGAGGTCAGGGACTACGTGCCACAGGTCGTCAGCAAGATCATCCGTGGCCTCGAGGTAACTAACCAACTAGCCTGATCATTTCACGCTCTCCACCTGATCAACTCACGAGAGTTGGATCACGGATGATGACTCCAAAATGGGAAAGAAATATTTTATCCGCCAAACAGTCTATTTATTTCCTCCTTCCTATAGTATCGGATCTAATTTTTTATATAGAAGTTGCTTTATAATATTAAATATATATTTTTTCAAGTTTGTAATAATTAAAACTCAATTGGTCATTCGCTAATAGCTTTCCTGTCTTAAATACCCTTACGTACTTAATTTTAATCTTCATCTATCTTAAACTGAGCAAAATTTTAAATAGAGAAAGTACTATTTTTTATCACAACTTGTATAGGCAGCCAAACAATCATGTAATTTTGCGTGTGCACGACTTGTGAACAGACGTTGATCAGGATGGGCGCGGTGGACGTGGTGGTGCCAGGGGTTCTCCCCATCGGGTGCTTCCCGATCTACCTGTCACTCTATGGCACATCCAACGGTGCAGACTACGACCGCAACGGTTGCCTCAAGAGCTACAATAGCCTCTCCTCCTACCACAACACGTTGCTCAAGAGAAGCCTCTCCAACCTCCAGAGGACGTACCCACATGCCAGGGTCATGTACGCTGATTTCTACTCGCAGGTCACTGCCATGGTCCGCTCTCCTCAAAACTTTGGTAAGTTGATCACACTATTTCTCAATCTCATAATCGCACTAAAACATACTGCATCCGTTTGATAAAAAAAAACTACATTTCTTACTATGCACCTGGACAGATTAATATGTGATCTTTTTAGAACGGTACATTATATTAGTAAATCTTGACTTACCTGTCGTTTTCTTTTTTTTTTAGGGTCATGGACTTATCAATGATATGAAACCTATAGCTATTTTTTCTGTTAGGGTTGATTTTTTCTTTTTTTTTTTTGCAAAATGGAATTTAATCCAGCCTTGTTATGTTTGATAGGAGATAACCGTTTTATAAAATTTTACACGCTAGTATTTCGTAGGAACTAGGAAGCATAATATTTATGTTAAAGGTTAACAGATCAGCCTACAAATTCTATTTTTTATAGTAGTTAACAGATCAGCCCTGAACATTACTGCCCAGAGCTGCAAGGCACCATCGTTGTCCGGTAGCAACACACATCACCTTTTATGTGCTAAAAATCAAAAGCGTCCCAGAATCCAGTTGCCGTGACAGAGTTGAAGTTTTCAGTGGTCACGGCATGTTTAGTGTAGGTAGCTAGCTAGGGGTATGTGGCCCACACGTCAGATCTAGGTAAAGGATATATCCAAAGGTTGTTAGAGATAAGTATAAATTAATACACTGTACGTGCATAACAACAAGCTTTGCATCTCCAAACAGTCCAATTACTTGTTGGATTCTTAGCTCACTTGTCCTGTTAGTGTGGCCAATCATTTGTGCCTTCCCTGTGTGGACCATTCATGACCTCTGTCCATATACTAGCTAGTACAGTACAATATAATTTAGGAATTGATACCTTGTAATCCAATTGGAATGGCATCTATCATACTATATCAAATATTATGAAATAATAGCAACTGGCATGATTTATGTAATACTAGTGCTAAAGCATGCATGCATGCATCACAGCTAGCTAGCTCTTCTTTGCATGCGACATCGTCCAATTGAAAACAAAGATACCCTTTGGCCAAAAGCTCATGGCCACAAATTAAAACAAAACAAAGGAACATGTTCATATCTTTGCATGATCTTGAAAGTTCAAACCCTCTCAGCCTTGCTCTCCTCTTGCACCACTGCAAAAGAATATTTTTCTTCGCAAAGTTTTTGAATAGTGCACACATTACAAAGCAAACCGAAAAAACGACAAACAAACAACGGCTCTATTTGAAACACAGAAATATTACTTTATCGAAGATGGATTAAAAACGAGTCTCTACATCCGAGCCGGATATATATAGCCAAATCAAGAATGCAGAACTCTGATAATACTATATATTTCTGCCACTATAAAACCATTTCTAATGAAACTTACAAAACTTGTACTATATTATCAATTTTTAATATAGTGAAAAATAGTTTACATCTCCGGTATCTGCCCATCAATATATCTACTGGGAGAGTGATATTGGTTTAATTTGTGGTTGCTGACCTTGTTGGTGGTGGGGCAATATAAATGGCAGGTCTGAAATATGGGCTGAAGGTGTGCTGCGGAGCGGGCGGGCAGGGGACGTACAACTACAACAACAAGGCGCGGTGCGGCATGTCCGGGTCCAGCGCCTGCGCCGACCCGGCCAACTACCTCATCTGGGACGGCATCCACCTCACCGAGGCCGCCTACCGCTCCATCGCCGATGGCTGGCTGGCTCAAGGGCTCCTACTGCAACCCTCCCATCCTCCACTGATTTTTTAATCCTACATGTATAATATCTTTAATTCTTTTGGGTGGCAGAGAATAAAGAGGATGATTTAGTTAATTCATCGATATGACCAATGTTATGATCACTGATCTTTATTCCCTAATATTGCGATTATGCATCTCCATGTGGAAAAACATAACAATCATACTAGCTACTATTCACCATCAATTTTGGTCCAGCCAAGAACATGCAAAGTCTAGCTAGCTATAAGGCCAGTGATGAACCACACCACTATGCCTAACACGATTGCATGCATGCCTGAATACACGCATGCAATTCAGTGAGACCAAAAAAAAAGAGGATGATGTGAACTTGCAACTGACTATGCAATGGAAAGATGCAAAGAGATATCGAGATCACACCGGCATCTTTCACTCTGTTTTGTTGTTTATCTCCATGTCCATGGACACTCCATGTGTGATGGAGAATATGCTACATCTTCGGATATATATCATGATGATACATAATTGGTTTCATCTGTCGTTTCTTCAGAGAAGAGAAAAGAATAAGGAAAAAAAGGAAGAAAATAGCTGTGTACTGCATGATTGTTTGATTGATCAAGTGAAGGCGACTCCGATTCTGAATTTTTCTCATCAAGTGTGCTTTTGCAAGTTGGCTACATGAAATGGATGGATGGATCGATGATTGAGTTTGCAGGGAAGGTTCGGCAGTACAGATTCGTCAGAGTTGTTTCTGCAGAAATGGAAGACTTGTTCCGTTGTGCGCCATGCACTGCAGATGTTTTGGTTTTTCTATGTCATTGCAGAATTATTGAGCTGTCAGATGAGATATAAACTAAAACAGTGAAGGAATAAGAAACTGTACCAGCACTTGCACATGAGAAAATATAACAATATCAGCTTTTGATTGGACTTCCCCTGCATCACCTCCGCGAAAATTGGGTTGGGAATTTCAAAAGGAGAAAGAACAAGTTCTGGACATGGTACATGAAAGTCTAGTTTGAAATATATGGCTATGTAAATTCCTTTTTTTTAATGATGAAAGAAGTAGTAGATAGGCAAACATTTCTATGAAAATTGAAAAGTTTTAGGTTGGAAGCTATAAGAGCTAGAGCCGATTTCATGCTCACGTCGTTTTCTCTCATCTTTTCAGAAAATTAATGCATCGACATAGTGTCATCTACATGCACTGGCCATAGTTTAGGCTTATCCAAAATCTGTAGAGAGATCGGCCAGAATGTATTATTCCTCACATCGTTTTTGCCATCTATTTCCAAAACAATGATGTGAAATTATGAATCCTTGCAAGAATGGAGCTGGCAGTCACCAGCGATCCCTGAAAAAGGTGAAGTATTAATATGCTTGCTGTTTTTTAGATAATCCATTATATACCATTGAGTTTGCTCTAGTTAAACAATTCGCTATCGACTTTATCTCCCTTTATAATATGGACTTTGTTTTTTTCTAAAACACACCATTGGGTGGATATTTTTCACAGAATACCTTACAATTGATTGACCTTCTATAAGTTTATAAAAATTATGATTTTTTTAGTAGCCTACTTACATAAAATGGAAGTGTGTATATTTCAAGATTTTTATTTTATATGTATTAATTTTTTAAAAATATCATTCGTATTTTATATGCTAATGAGAGTTTTTATTGTTCATTAATTTTCCCATGCTATATAATTTATTTGACGCGGGCAATCTTTTATGTATGTGATTCCTCCTTCATAGTTATATAAAAATAGTTTTCTAAAAAAAAATTGAAAGATAATTTTGAAATATTACACACAAACTTATATATTTTTGTAAGAAGGCTAAGGACACAAACTTTCATATATGTTTTAAAGAACCTTCTAGTAGGTCAAACAATTGTCAACTCTCTTGTATGAATTGAAGGACATTTTAGAAATTTCTTAAAAATTATTCAGCCCAATGGCCATATTGTAGAAAAACTAATAAATTTAGTAGTACATTATAGAGGAAGATTAAATTCGATTGATATATTGTTAAAATATAATAAAGTGTTATAACTAATCAGAGGGGAATCTTTTTCGGTTTTGAGAGGGTACCAGACCGTAAAACTATTTGTAGAAAAAGTTGACAAGTTAGTTGGTACCATCTTGCACCAAACAAAATAAAAATGTCCAGAGATGCCACTGTCAGGATTAATTACACATACTAGTAAAATGTCATTACCATTTCAAATATTAAACAAGAATTAATTTCCTATTCAATGTCATTACCATTTCAATATAATCCAGCTTAACCAAACTTTGTTTCAGTTCTGTTCATTACATACTATTGAGTGTACAAACTTTGAACTTTAATTACCTATGTATTCCACTAAAAAAATACTCAACCGCCGTTTCATATTTATAAGTTGTTGATTTTTTTCTTCGTCAAAATTCTTAGGTTTGACCCAAGTTTTAAAAAAAAATTAGTAGTAACATTTATACCCCTAAATTAGTTTCATTAAAGTTACTTGAATGTATTTGATAATATGTTGTTTTGTATTAAAAATATTAGTATTTCTTTTATAAACTATTAAACTTGAAGAAATTTGACTAAGAGAAAAAATCTATCGATTTATAATATGAAACGGGGAAGTATTCCCTCCATCCCATAAAAGTTACACTATTTCACATTTAAGTTTCCAAATAAAATTGTCCTCTTTATAGTCCTATCATTCGAGACTTAAATAAAGTGATAAATTAAATGTTTTGATTAGAACCTAAAGAGTCCATCTAAATACTCATCGGTTGTAGCTTTGCATTCACTTCTTGATTTTATAACATCAATGGTGATTTAATTTCTCCGTGATCTGGTCAAAAGTAATATGTGTAACTTTTGTAGATGGAGGCAGTATCTCTGTATTATTAATGCAAGATAAGGGATGCATGCAGTTTCTTACTGCATTTGTATATCTGCAACCTCGAAATAATATGGACACAGATGGCCCAGAAACACAACACACATGCATGGGCGGCGAAACATCAAAGTAGCCAACTACTCAGGATTGACCCCTGCTACTGCATTGCACAGACAGGCTAGCTCTCAACGCTGGCGGGCTCGCACCTCACCTCTTCACTCACTGTACGTTGCTTTTCCCAGATCCAAGCTGTTCTAGGCTAGCTAGCTCTGGCTGCTTCTTCTCTTCCATGAAATTATTAACGACTTTGACACAATGCATGTGCGTATACTATATACTTCTAATTAAACAATTCATAACATTGTATATATATATATATCTGCGCTCACATATATATGGAGATTCGATCAGTGATAACAGTCGTTTTTCCAGGGAACTATTTTAAAACTCTCCGAGCATCTCGATTATTAAATGTGATTTCAAATAGTTAATTAATTAATAAAAAATCTGAAAACTTAGGTAATGTGGGTTATATAGTGACATATAAGTATGCAAGGTTAAATACGATCTTTGCGCCTCTTTTTTTTATTCCATTTTGCATGTGTCTAGTTTGAATTGACCTAAGCATGTTTTTTACCTGTGAGGCACATCTGACCACATATATAATATGCCTAGTCTAGCAGTTTTTTTTAAAAAATTTACATAAATGTTAGAAGGACTATATGTACAACAAACAAGGGCATTATGGATTTGAGGGTTTAAAATCCACTTCCTTTACCCCTTTTGGGCTCAAATACGCTATGATTCTTGAGCGTGGCACCAGTGAAACCAAGGTTGATGGCGATTCTGTGTTTGCCTTTCATAGCTTGTTTGCGCCGCAATTTATTTAGACATTGACTGTGTTGTGGTGGGACGATGCACACAGGACTGGACAAGGAGGCGTGCAAAGTCTTGACACATCGTAATTTTGGTTGTCTTGAATCTTTGGATGCTTTGAAAGGAACGAAATGCGCACGTATTTTTCATTATAAGCGGAATGGTGATGGAAGTCGTCGAGGCGGTGAGTACCGGATATGGCAAGTTGCTAGTTCAGTGGTCCACTCCCACTATAGAGTAATTTCGGTGTTTGGTGGGGCAGTATAATTTATCGGTAGAATGCCGCATTACTAGAATCTTATTTTTTCCCTATAGTGACCACAAGTTGCCGATGGCCCCAGCAAGAATGGACCGACGGTTTTGTATATCTTCCATCACAAATGCTACTACCTTCGGGATGCATGTCTTCATAGTTGTAGCTCCACACCTCCTATGAAAAATGGTGAGCTCCAAAATCATAATTGTAGCTGTAGTTATGGTGTTAGTAACAATGTAAAATTTTTCCTTCCATGTAAATAAAGTTTGGCTAGGCTCCCCTCCACCAGACCCGGCGGAAAAAAATGTTTTGACATGACTCTTGGATCGGCATTAGTGTCTTGCCATGCTATCAGAGGAATGCATCGTTCTATGACTACGGGCATGTATGGTATAGGGTTCTAACTCTTAAATTTCCTCTAGCAGCGAAGTATGGAGTGAAATATAGCTAGAGTCTAATATAGTTTTAGCCATGATGAATGCATTGTAATTTGCCAAGCAGCAGGCACCCATCATATCCAAACCAAGAGGACAGAAAAGAAAACAAACATAACAGCATCCATCACATCCAAAACAAAAGAACAGAAAATAAACAAACACCGAAAACTCAACAGAAAAAGCTGTATGTTACTGCTCTAGCTTTATGACGATAAAGAATCACGCTTACGTGAGTGTGCAGAGGACGACGTCCGTGGTTGCAGTGGTCAGTGATGGAAGCAAAGAAGAATATGGAAACGCAGTAGCCCGCCGCGACAGCGACCCACCAACCGACGGCGGCCGAGACAGACGAGCTACGCTAAGCCTATAAAATCGCATTCAACCCACACGAGCTACCTATCCATCGTCCTAGCTATCTCACGTAGTCTCCCTCTCCCGGTCGCCGCGACGACGCGACGCTAGCTTACACGTTCGTCGGTGATGGCGGCGACGATGGAGGGCGCTGGCCGGCGGCCGATGGTGGTGGTGGTGGGTTGGCGCACGCGGCGGCGGCGCAGCGGTACAATGCTATCTACAGCTTCGGCGACTCCATCTCCGACACCGGCAACCTCTTGCGTCGGCGGTGCCCGTCGTGGCTCACCACCGGCCAGCCCCCCACGGCAAGACCTTCTTCGGCGCCCCCACCGGCCGCTGCTCCGACGGCCGCGTCGTGTCGTCGACTTCCTCGGTACGTACACCAATCGCCGGCGATTGACGACGACGAGATCGATCGATCGAGCTAGTAGCAGGACTATCGGAGCCAGGGTTACCGCGCCCGGTGGTAAGCACGGTTACCGCGCGGTAATCGCGTAACCGTTGAAAAAGGCAGTACCACGTAACCGACAATAATGTAAACCCTGGCTAGTAGTGTGGAAATGACATGTGAATTTCATGCATGTAGCTGAGCACTTTGGGCTGCCGCTGCCGCCGGATCGAAGGGCGGCGGCGACTTCAAGAAGGGCGAACATGGCGATCATCGCGCCACCTCCATGGACGCCGCCTTCTTCATCCATCGGCCTCAAGCGACAAGATCTGAACAATGGCCCCCTCGACACCCAATCCAGTGGTTCGTCAGCTTCCTCCCCTCCGTCTGCGGCAACGGTAACTAATTCAACATCTTAATTATTAATTACCACAGTAACTGCAACACTAATTACCACTGTAGATTAACGCGTCCACCAACTACGCAGTATATATATGCATGTGGAGTAATAATTAACGCACGAATTGATGGATCGACGGGATCACGGGTGTGATAGTAGATTGCAGGAGCTACCTGTCCAAGTCGCTGTTCTGGTGGGCGAGTTCGGCGGCAACGACTACAACGCGCCGCTCTTCGCCGGCCGCGCCCTGACGGAGGTCAGGGACTACGTGCCACAGGTCGTCAGCAAAACATCCGTGGCCTCGAGGTAACTAACCAACTAGCCTGATCATTTCACGCTCTCCACCTGATCAGATCACGAGAGTTGGATCACGGATGATGACTCCAAAATGGAAAGAATATTTATCCGCCAAAACAGTCTATTTATTCCTCCTTCCTATAGTATCGGATCTAATTTTTTTATATAGAAGTTGCTTATATAATATCAATATTATTTTTCAAAGTTTGTAATAATTAAAACTCAATTGGGTCATTCGCTAATAGCTTTCCTGTCTTAATACCCTTTACGTACTTAATTTTTAATTCATCTATCTTAAACTGAGCAAAATTTTAATAGAGAAAGTACTATTTTTTATCAAACTTGTATAGGCAGCCAACACAATCATGTAATTTTGCGTGTGCACGACTTGTGAACAGACGTTGATCAGGATGGGCGCGGGTGACGTGGTGGTGCCAGGGGTTCTCCCCAGCGGTGCTTCCCGATCTACCTGACACTCTATGGCACATCCAAACGGTGCAGACTACGACCTGCAACGGTTGCCTCAAGAGCTACAATAGCCTCTCCTCCTACCACAACATCTTGCTCAAGAGAAGCCTCTCCAACCTCCAGAGATACGTACCCACATGCCAGGTCATGTACGCTGTGATTTCTACTCGCAGGTCACTGCCATGGTCCGCTCTCCTCAAAACTTCGGGTAAGTTGATCACACTATTTCTCAATCTCACAATCGCACTAAAACATACCATTTTTGTTTGACAAAAACTATATTTTTGGCTATGCGCCTAGGACAGATCGATGTGTGATCTTTTTTAGAACGGTACATTATATAGTAAATCTTGACTACCTGTTGTTTCTTGTTTTTTTTTAGGGTCACGAACTTATCAATGATATCAAACTTTTCTGTTAGGCTTGATTTTTTTTTTTTTTTTGCAAAATGGAATTTAATCCAGCCCTGTTATAATTGATAGGAGATAACCGTTTTATAAAATTCATAATATTTAGTAGGAACTAGGAGCATAATATTTATGTAAAGGTAAACAGATCAGCCTAAAAATTCTATTTGTAATATATAGTAGTTAACAGATCAGCCGACCCCTGAACATTAACTGCCCAAGCTGCAAGGCACCATCGTTTGTCCGGTAGCAACACACCACCTTTTATGTGCTAAAAATCAAAAAAGCGTCCAGAATCCAGTTTGCCGTGACAGAATTGAAGTTTTCAGTGGTCACGGCATGTTTAGTGTAGGTAGCTAGCTAGGGGTATGTGGCCCACACGTCAGATTAGGTAAAGGATATATCCAAAGGTTGTTAGAGAATAAGTATAAATTAATACACTGTACGTGCATAAACAACAAGCTTTACATCTCCAAAGAGTCCAATTAACTTGTTGGATTCTTAGCTCACTGTTCCTGTTAGTGTGGCCAATCATTTGTTGCCTTTCCTGTTGGGACCATCATGACCTCTGTCCATATACTAGCTAGTACAGTACACTATAATTTAGGAATTGATACCTTGTAATCCAATTGAATGGCATCTATCATACTATATCAATATTATGAAATAATAACAACTGCATGATTTATGTAATACTAGTGCTAAAGCATGCATGCATGCATCACAGCTAGCTAGCTCTTCTTTGCATGCGACATCGTCCAATTGAAAACAAAGATACCCTTGGCCAAAAGCTCATGGCCACAAATTAAAACAAAACAAAGGAACATGTTCATATCTTTGCATGATCTTCAAACCCTCTCAGCCTTGCTCTCCTCTTGCACCACTGCAAAAGAATATTTTTTTCCTCATGGTTTGAATTGAGCACACATTACAAAGCAAACCAAAAAACGACAACAAACGGCACTATTTGAAACATAGAAATATTATTTATCGAATATAGATTAAAAACGAGCATCTACATCCGAACCGGATATACATAGGTAAATCAAGAACACATAACTCTGATACTATATTTTTCTGCCATTGTAAAACATTTCTAATGAAACTTCCAAAACTACTATATTGTCATTTTTTAAGAAAGTGAAAAATGGTTTACATTCTCCAGTATCGCCCGATATATTTATATCTATTGTGATATTGGGTTGTGGTTGCTGCCTTGTTGGTGTGGGAGGCATATAAATGGCAGGGCTGAATACGGGCTGAAGGTGTGCTGCGGGGCGGGCGGGCAGGGACGTACAACTACAACAACAAGGCGCGGTGCGGCATGTCCGGGTCCAGCGCCTGCGCCGACCCGGCCAACTACCTATCTGGGGACGGCATCCACCTCACCGAGGCCGCCTACCGCTCCATCGCCGATGGCTGGCTCAAGGGCCCCTACTGCAACCTCCCATCCTCCACTGATTTTTTTAATCCTACATGTATTAATATCTGCAGTAGAGGTTACATTACCCAATTAATTAATTGTGTATTGTTTGCTTAATTAGGCCGAAGTGTGTGTATGCATGTGTGTGTGTGGGGGTTAATTAATTAATATTTGTTTTCATGGGGTTTCCTTAATTAAGTTTGGTTGTGATTTGGAAGGGTGATTTTAAGCCTGATGATTTTAGTTGGGGATCGAATCAAACTGATCCAAGTGAATAAGAAGCTCAACAGGGCTTTTCCATTTTAGTTTCACATGTTGTTATGGGCTGGGCTCTCAATGAGGATCTGAGGAGCTTTTGTTTTGCGTGGCGTTGCAACTGCAATTCCGGCCCCTCTAGTCGTGGGACTTTACGGGCCAAATTTGTAACGCTTTTGTAGTAGTAGAGCCAGAAATGCTAAAAAGAATTTGGTCGAAAGGAGCCACTATTGTCAGTTTTTTTTCAAAATTTGCTAAATCTTAGTACTAAATCTTAACTACTTTAAAGTACAATTATCCTCCTTCCCCTAACAAAGCCACTGCGCCTTCCCTCCTTTTCTCTAAGAACCGCAAAGACCAACAACCGTGAAAAGGCTGGCATAGAAATAAACTAAAACCATATTTTTATCACCCAATCCCATTACAACCTATGGCATATAACTAGTCAGTCTAAATTTGATGTATGGAGAAGGCTAAGTTAACTAATAAATTACTGGTAGTCCATTTCTGGCACGGGCTAGGATGTAGCCCATACAAGGTCTTGGAAAGACAAGGAGAGGAGAAAGTTCACTTTAAGTCCCTCAAAACATTAGGCTGGATTTGATTTGTATCCTTTCAATTCATTAAAACAAGTATAAGATAACTTCTCTAACTATTGAAACCCGAACGAAATGACTAGGTGGTATTTGACGTGACAAACCTATAATCATAGAAATAGGTGGGCCCACCGCATCATACCTCCCCTTCGTTTCTCTCCAACATAATTCCTCTTGTTGGCACACAGGCGGTGGCAGGGATGAAGCAGGGTGGCCGTGGCGGGAGGTTGAGGAGACGTAGCACAGGGCGTGATCGGTGGCGACAACAGGGTAGCACACAAATCGACGACAAAGGGTTGTGGTAGAGCGTGCTCGGTGGCCCGATAACACCATGTCGAGGTGACGCGTATAGCTGGCCTCTCTTTCCTTGCAGATGAAGGGCAAGCTTGATGGGGTGGCCTCCTCATTTGAGGTTGCGTAGAGGAACTAACTCGTTCTGCTTCCACTGAGCTTGCCTCTGCTACCTCCCCTACCGTCCCTTCCTGCACCGAGGGTGTAGCTGAGCTCTACCCGACTCTCAATCGTCGGCTACCACCTTTGCCTGAATAGCATGTCAAGAACGATAGTCAATGTGTCACGACATTGGACGCCTCGCGTAGCCAATAGCACCTTCAAAATACTGCCATGCGAGTCATTTTGTTAACGTTTTTATAGTTGAAATTGTCACTCTATACCCGATTCAGCGGTTAAGAGATATGAATTGATTAGACCTCTATTTTGAGGGACTTAAGTGGACTTTTCCTAATATATAAACATAGTTGATGTAGGCCTCGATCCTGGCCCATCTATTTTACGGGCCTAATCTGGCCCATCTAGTTACTTGTTAAGCCATCAATTCACTCCCGTGATCCATTCCCCCTCTCTCCACTCCACATGTAGTACCTTCTAAGTTTCAAACCGTATATGCTCCTCTGTATCCCGCCATCGCCGGCGGCGGCCGACGGCCGTGAATTGGGCCAGCTAGCTGGTGGAGTTAGACACTGTAAAATTCCCGCCGGTTTTCGCAAGAGCTAGCGCCAAGCGGACGTGCTCCGGCGAGAAGGCGGGGGACGACGCGCGACGTCGCCACGATCTCTTGGTTGCTCACGGCGCACGGCGGCGGCAGACGCTGGCGTGCGTCCTCATGGCGCGGCGGCGCGCGGGCGGTGGCGCGGGAGCGGCGCTCGACGCCGACCTCGTCAGGCAGAAGTGCGGCGCTCCGAGGCGGAGCGCAAGAGCCATGAACAAGAGCAGCGCCTTCGCCGGTGCCACCCACGACATTCCGCTCCGCGCTCGCCGCCATTGCCGGCGCGGCGGCCTGATCGAGGTGTCTCGTCTGGAGCCGCGACCAACCCCGGCATCGTCGGCCAATCTCAACCAGATGTATGTTTGCATAACTAAGATTTGCTCAGCGTGAGGGAAAAAAGAAGAGACCTTTTCTTGTAATCTTCTTTGATCATTACATGGAGACAGACTACCATACATACATTAACATATAATTCAATATATGTACTACTAATTAATGCTCGGCTGCACTACCAGTGGTGCTTCTCCTAACACCTTCAGAAGAAAAAAAGAATATAATGTTCGTTTTGTGGAAATTGAACTTCTTGATTGTTTTCTGTTGGCTTTAAGAAATGTTCTCGCAGCATCCTTAGAGGTGTGTGTTGTGTATATATATATATATATATAATATATTATATATATATATATTCAATTACACTACACGCAATAGACTTATTACTACTATGCATGTTCAACTGCATGCTTTTGAACACACCAGCGCAGACGGCTCCTAACACACGCTTAAATAGACTGAAAATAACTAAAGGATGTATTGGTGTTCTATGTCTTGTTCTCGTGGGAATCAATCTTTTTTTTTTTCTCTTGTTAATGCCTTTGAGAATTGTTGCTCCTTATTCGTGCCTTTTCTTTTCCGATTACATGGAAGACATACACACATACTACTATGCATGCTCAGTTGCACGCTTAGCGCACACCAGTGGACGCGCCTCCTAAGTCCAACCAGATGCTAAAAAGACGGAAATAAAATTAAAAATATGTTGTTCATGTTTATGCCATAATTTGGCTAGTAGTTAATTCATTTAGGCAGGTCAGTTTGTTTAGAATAGCTGGTGTATTTTTGAGTTCATTGTGTTGTTTTCGAAATTATCTTTCATTCTTTCTGGTTGCGCTGTGTTTAAGAATTGTTGCTCCTTTAGTCTAGCAGTTTTCTTTTTCACAATTCTTGAAAGTTGCTAATGCTTAATTTGTTAGTTAGTCGAATTCCAAAAAAAAACATGTTAGTTCAATTTGGATGTGTTCTAAGTTAAACTTTAAAATCTTAAATATGGACATACTTTTAAAAATCAAAATTGCTATTTTCTTTTTTTTACTTTGATTTTATCCCTTTTATTACATTCAAACAAAGCACACATGCGTAACACACTAGCAGTCCAGTTAGATTACCTTTTACTAACTCAGTTTAAAGATTTTACACTGTCAGGTAAGCTGTGTAATTTATGGAAAAACAACTGTATATTTCGGGTGCAACACATTTTTCATAGGTTATTGTGAGTTGAAATAAATCTATTATATCCTACTAATCTGCTACAATAATTGCAGAATATATTTGAAGTTCTTAAACTTGTTAGCAATATGTAATTTCCACGTAAAATAACTGAAATGAAATGTTTATAGAGTATTATTTTGGACTAGTCAATGCACATATACACATCATATATAAATTTATTTTGTCTTTGTTATATATGTTCTAGCACTTTGAAGAATAAATTTATGGTTGAAGTTGCTTTTGTGATGTAGTCATTAGTATTTTTGTTAAACCTGAAAACAGAGATGTACGCATGACTAACTTGTTGTAACTTTTGCAGACATACTTAATACTAGATATAAGCAAAGAGGATTTAGGGAAGATGCATCTGGAGGAAGTGGAGTTCAACATGGCAGACGTTTTGGAAGAATCCGTAGACACGGCGAACATTATAGGCATCAACAAAGGTATCGAAGTGATCTGGGATCCCTGCGATTTCTCTGTCCTGAAATGCGACAACGTCGTCGGTGACAGCAAGAGATTCAAGCAGATTCTCGACAACCTTCTCGGTAACTCCATGAAATTCACACAAGAAGGACATGTGATCCTCCGGGTTTGGGCCAATAGGCCGTTTTCAAGGGTTTCCATGGGTGCTCCTTCGAGGTTTGCTTGTTGAAGCCTTGGGAATAATTGCTTTAGATTCTTTTTTGGAGCAAAGGAAAACAAGAAGAATTCTTTCGATCCTATGCAAAATGATCCCAATTTGGTTGAGTTTTACTTTGAAGTAGTTGACACCGGCATTGGGATCCCCAAGGAGAAGAGAGAGTCTGTGTTTGAGAACTATGTTCAGATGAAAGAAGGGCATGGAGGCACTGGTCTGGGGCTCGGAATTGTGCAGTCCTTTGTAGGTTGTCTTCGTATATATCTTACAGCTCTCAGATATGCTAGATATTTGCTTTAAGTTGAGTTCCTCGAATACGTGCCGGCAAAATTTATAAAGCTTAACCACAAAAATCTCATTATACATGCATGTGATGTTTATTGGATATAAGAAAAGTGTGTCTCAATTTTGTTTGCATTTCTGAAAAGTATACATTACTAAATCTATTGTTTAAATAAATATATTTATGTTGCAAATATTCTTTTGATGACAGGTTCGTCTGATGGGAGGAGAGATAAATATTAAAGAAAAGGAACCAGGGGAGAGAGGAACATGCTTTGTGTTCAATGTTCTTCTGAAGATAAGTGGAAGCCGGGAAACTGAAGATATAGAAGGAGGGCCATCCACAGTGAGTGAATCATACACCTGAGCGTCAGCGTTCAGGGAGGCCAACTGCTTCAGGGGTTGGCATTGCATCCTTTTTGTTCATGGGGATGAAACCGTAGAGTCTTGCAAGCTTGGATGTAGAACATTGGGATGAAAGTTTGGATGGTCCCAGATGTTGAGCTCATCACTTCTACATTGGAGAAGGTGCAATTGTCTCGTGACGATTGCGACGCTGACCGATGCTTTGGCTCCAAGGAGATGGTCACCCAAGTTCTTCCAACAACATCGAGGAAAAACAACAGTATGATGGCATGTAATCCTAGAGAGCATCATCCACTTGGTCTGCTTTTCATTCTTGATGTGTCCAACAAACAGTTTGAGGAAATTAAGAAACAGGCAGCAAATTTTGCCAAAATGAAGCGTCAGGTTCCATGCAAAGTTGTCTGCTTGACTGATTTGAGGACCTCTTCTAAAGATTTCAGAAGGCTGGAGGAGATGAGCTGTGATCTCGTCTTGCGAAAACCGGTGCACGGATCTCAATTATATGCTCTTCTTATGACCTTAAGAGATGTCCGGTCCTCACCTATGCACAAATCATCTCCACCTGGCCAACAAAATTCTTGCACTAGGAAGCATGATGTGTGTGGGACTGGTATGCAAGATTCTGCAACTACTGTTGCATCAGCTCAAGTTGAACTAAAAACAGAAGATGATAGGCCATTGGATGGCATGCATGTCTTGCTGGTTGAAGACACTTTGGTGCTACAAACTATTCAGAGAAAAGTGCTGAACCAACTAGGAGCAACAACTGAATTAGCAGGGGATGGAGCTAAGGCTGTGGATATGTTCAAAGATGCTATTCAGAGAGAAAGTGTTTCAGGAGAGCATAATGTGCCCTTGCCCTATGATGTCATATTCATGGATTGCCGGGTTTGTCTCTCCTTCTAGCTACCAACACAACACTTTTCATTCAACTGCTTCCCTTAACTTGGAGTATTATTGTTTTCCCATTTTATGATTTTTGCAATTTTTTAGTGGCAATTTTGCAATAACAATTCAAAACGGTGGGTAAATTTGCAAACGCCCCAAAGATATAATTCACAATGTAAAGGCTTCTCGTAAGAATTTGACATTACTAATATCCATTTGTTGTTTCAGATGCCCGAAATGGATGGTTATGAAGCAACAATGCGCATCCGCAAGGAAGAAAGCCGCTATGGAATTTGCACTCCAATCACCGCATTGACCGCTCATTCCACATGGAGGACGATCTTCAGAAGGCAATTCATGCCGGGATGAATCTACACATGACAAATCCAATAGAAAGGAGGACAATAGTTGAAGCTGTTCATGGTGTCTGCAAAAGACAATAACCGGTGTTGCACAACACATCATATGTATGTGGCAATGAGAAGGATGAGACAAATCACATCAGCCTAATTGCTGCAGTATGTAGGATCTTTGAGTATGTAGGATGTAATTACAGAGTTTATCTTTAAGTGAACCTTAATCTCGAAGCAAACTTGAATGTCCTGGGACAGCGTCGAACACATGATGACCAATAAACAGTGCCGGCTGGAAAAGAACAGGAAAAAGAGGAGAAGAGAGGGGAAGGGCACTCCGGTAAATTTGTAGATTGCCTGCATTGAATTTGGATTCAATATTTTGAACTCCTCTTAAGCTCGATCCATAAATTTGAAAATTCAATTAATTAAATGAATATTGATTTTTCAAATTTATTTGAAAAAGGAGCTTCCATAATTTTACAAGATTTGTGTAAGAGTGAATTGCGTTTATGGCCATATTTGATTACTAAAATTTCACTTTTGAGCACCCTTTAGCTCTTAATTTTTTTTCACTTTGGACGATGCTATTTTGCCATTGTTTATACTTTGGGCCACCAAAATACTTCTCGAGCACATCAATTACCTTAAGCACATCGGCATGCGTATATTAACAATCTTCCCAACTTACATGTAAACTACTCTCTCCATATTTTAATGTATGACGCCGTTGACTTTTTAACCAATGTTTGACCACTCGTCTTATTCAAAAAATTTATGCAAATATAAAAATACTTATGGCATGCTTCAAGAACATTTGATGATAAATCAAGTCACAATAAAATAAATTATAATTACATAAATTTTTTTAAATAAGACAAAAGGTCAAACGTTTGTCAAAAAGTCAACGGCGTCATACATTAAAATACGGAGGGAGTATTATTTACTATTATTAAACATTAGTCCAAAATACAATAAAGGTAGTTTTACCTAGTCCAAAGCAAAAATATTTGTTAAAGGGTGATTCAAAGTAAAACTTTAGTAATAAAAGGTAGACCAACGTGCAATTAACTGTTTGAATAATTTATTTGATTTCTCCTTAAATATGCACACTTCAGTTTATAATTAAATCGAAGTTTAATTCTTGTAATTGAATAATATTTATTGAACTGGAAGTTTAATTTTAGTTTCCACTTGACTTGCATTCTTCTCAATTCATTTGAGGCTCTCAAACTAAACTTCAAATTGTTTTGGTTCTTTTGCAATCAAACATTCAAAAATAGTGGCATGGTGCAAAATGTTTTAATAAGTTTGAAATTCAATGTGTTTTCATTATTATCTTTTCTTTAAGTTTGAATGGGGTATGATTAATAATTTCATTGCTCAATCTAACAAAATGTAGTAATCACAATCCAATCAATTCTTAGAAACAAAATCTAGTCAAATAATCTGCAACAGATAACTAAGCTAACTGAACATAACCTAACTTCTTAGAGGTAAGAAGTTGCCGCTGTTCTCATAAAAGGAAACGATTTTGTTATATATTTGTCGACAAATTTTCTCCCAAAAATTTGACAGATGTAATTACAGTACAATCGTAGTGTAATTACACTGTAACTTGCATGTAATTACACTGTAACTATAGTGTAACTTGTATATAACTTTCAAAAATCTCTCTGTAATATGTTAGTTCGGTAAAATGGAGGTTGTGGGAACAAATCCTTACACATATGTGTGTGCTGTGATTTTTTTCTTCCTCACCAAAACAAATCTTGTAATAGATTTAACGATTCAAAATTACGTGAAACTTATATACAAGTTATACTGTAGTTACATGCAAGTTACAGTGTAATTACATATAAGTTACAGCGTAATTACACTATAATTGTACTATAATTACATCTGTCAGTTTTTAGGAGAAAATTTGTCGACAAATGTATAGGTGGTCCCAAAGGAAAAAAAAGGTTCGGTCCAATAGGCCGCCTAGCTACCATGACAACCGTTGTTGTTCGTGGGCCTGACTGGCTCATATCCATCATGCTCTACTGGGCCTTTTCCTTTTTGTGATATAGTGATATCTCTCTGCGAAATACAAATATGAAACGCTTAGAACTAATTTTACTGGATTTCCAGTTTGACCCAAGAACTACTACACTACTGTTGTTTAGGACACTTTCACTAGCATACCATCAACCAATGCATGCTGTTTTTAAATGTTAAGAGCTGTTTCTGATCTTTCAGAGCATGTTTGGAGACCAAAATCCTTTCCAACAGTCTTGCTAACATGACATTCTTATTCACCTTCGACAGGCAAACTGAATTAACTGTATGATATGCAAAGCTGAAATGTGGTGACGAACTTCTGATGGTCGCCATTTAACTCTGGAGAGTTAAAAATTGTATTGCTTACACTACATACTATGGCAACCTTTTTTTTTCTCCGACCTAACGTCCCATTGGCCATTTAACTCCTCAGATATTGCAAGGTCAAATTACCATTCTCACCCGCAAAACTCTACTAAACACAAGGTAAAATGGGCAAAACTGTTGCAAACTTTCCGAATTAAATTTGAAAATATATTGTTTATTATTTTTTTCTCAGAAATATTCTGGATGCACTTTTTTAAGACACAAATATACCGTCGATATTGCGATCTCGCGCGGGGATGGCTCGGTCTTCGAGACCAGCGAGACCGAACAGCATGCAGACCGCTGATCACTAATTATTATTATTAATCGCTAATCATTCAATTTCCAAAATGCTGCTGATGTTTTGCCATGCAAGACTGCTCGGTCTCGCGATGTTGCTACGTGAGACACCCGTGTCGTCACGCCCTCGTCATTTTCACGCAACGGTTTATTGATATTGACGGTATATTTGTGCTAAAAAAATTGCATCCATGATATAATGAACAATATATTTTCAAATTTAATTCTAATTATACACATCTCAGTTTTCATGTACAGTGTACATGTTTCACAAAACTGTACATGATAAGCAAATTTTAACTGAACTGCAGATGCTAATATGCTATGCTTCGAGAATGTGACATACACGTCGGTCTTATCCCTTGGGTCCCCAAATGGTCCAGAAGAACACTCCATCAGCAACCTCCAATTAAAATGTGCCATCCAAATTTTGTTTCCATCTTACACAAGATGCCAAGTCATACAGTAGAGTAGAAAGAAGACTACAAAAGCAAGAAATGCAGAAGAACATGCCCTGCAAATTGCAAATTGGTAAGCTCTCTGCTTGCTCGATCTCTGGTTGGCCCTACACTGCCACACTTGGCCAAATTTCAGCGTATGATAAGTTGATGCCAAACATGTTCGTGCAATTTTGTGTGAAATGATTGTCCGTTTGTCTCTGAACATAGCAACAAAAAGAGGCTCGTGCAAGCGCATTGATTTGCTTGGAGCCTGCCTCTGCATGTGATCTATCAGTGTTCCAGATCTCTGAGCTTAGGATTAGCCACGCCTAGAAGCAAACATTGTTGGCACTATTAGTCTGGTATGTACAAATGTTTATATCTCATTATTACTTTTTAGAAAAAATGTATGGCCCTAAGGGCCCAGCCCAACACAAATAATTCAATTCCTACGAAGATCGAATCTGTTCTTGTCAAAACCACGCAATTTTCATTACTATATGTTTTGAACGAGGAATTTATACATTTCCTCTACCAGGTTTATCAGAATGAAAAATTATCAGTATCGGTTTGGTTTGTTTATACATATGGAGCTAATGAGATTTGCTATATAAACAGGTACAACAATTAGGTTGTGTTCGGTATTTGGAGTTAGGAATTCTACCCAAACATACGAAACGAGATTGTCGAGGGGCGACCCTCTTTAGCGGGAGGCTGTGAGGCCCCCCTTTGAGAGTTCGGCCGGGGGCAGCGGGTGAGATTCGAGGATTCGGTGAGCGAAGCAGTGTGATGTTGAGGGGGTCGAGCCCCTCAAAGACGATGAGATCAAAAGCGTTTATACAGGTTCGGGCCGCTAAGAAGCGTAATACCCTACTCCTGTGCTATGCTCCTTGAGTGAAGGATTACAAGATCTCCTTGTTGGAGTAAAATGTGGTGTTGATCATCCGGGGCTAGAGACTGCTCTAGAGCGTCAAATGGATCGTCTCGGATCCATCCCCCTTTTTACTAGGCCTGAACCTCCTTTTATACCTCAAGGGGTTACCACATGGGCCCAAAAACCTAGCTCCGGTGGAGAAGTGTTTTGCATTAAATGCCTGCCTTGTCTCTTGACTTGGGAAGCAAGCGCACATCATCTTGATGATGGGGCCTGTCAAATCTTGCCGCCTGACACGGGGGGCGCCCATGTCAGCTGGTAATGGATGAAGACTTCTGGATCCCTGTTTGCACCGGGAAACGGGAACCCCAATTGACCAGGGCGGATGGACCAACTCTGGCCGGGATGAGAGGTTAAGACCTCTCGTCATCATGACTGATGGGACAAGACAGGGTGCACGCCCCCTGACCCATGCAGTAGTACGCCTGAC